>CATKWE010000033.1:0-81595 GCA_949825025.1 Siphlonurus alternatus
CCAATGTATCAAATGGTATATTAGAAGGAATTAATAGCTTAGTTCAAAACGCTAGAAACCGAGCAAGAGGATACCGCAACGATACAAATTTCATTATATGTGTTATCTTATAGCTGGCAAATGGGTAAGTGATTTCCACACAAAATAGCGAAGAACCCGAAAACACTCAATCATTTATTGATGCACATGTTAGATTTTTTTCTTTTTTGGAAGAGTCCCAAAATTGATGATTTACGATAATATGCGAGTTGCAGTCGCTAAATTTGTTGGAAAGTCTGAAAAAGTCCCAACTTTAGCTTTAAACAAATTTCAACTTATTATGGTTTTTCTTTTAGATTTTGCAATATATGCTCAGGCAATGAAAAAGGTCACGTCGAACGAAGTGTAGAATTTGTCCGTCGTAAAGCCTTTTGCACAGTTTCTAGCTTTGATAGTTTTGATGAAGCTCTAGCTCGTTTAAACAAAACTATTTCTAATTTAAACTCTGACAAATTAGATTTGTTAGAGCAAGAAAAACAAGCTATGATCGTTTCAATGCCCGCATATTCAAGCGTTATAACGGCAACGGCAAGCGTCGATAAATACTCTACATTTTGTTATTTAAACAATCATTATTCAGCTCCTGATCACTTGGTAGGCAAAGACGTTGATTTACTAGTCTTTGTTGACGAAATTTTGGTTAAATTTGAAGATAAAACAGTGGCAAAACACACTCGTTGTTATGACAAAAGTAAGCACATTTTAGACATTATGCACTACCGAAAAACGCTTATGAGAAAACCTGGAGCCATTGCAAATAGCCTTTGTTTAAAGCAATCTTGCGACCTTCTTAACATTATTTTTAATGATTTTTTTCTTCAAAAACCAAAAGAATTTATCAAGATGTTGGACTTGCTTGAACAATTTTCCCTTAAACAACTTAAAAACGCAATAGAAACCTTACAAAAAACAGGCGCAAATGTCCAATTAGATGGCATTAAAATGGTTTTATTTAATAAAAATGATTTTGAACTCTATGAAACTTGCGATGACATCGAAAAAGCCTGTGAAATCCACCTTTTAAGCTATTGTCAGGAGGTAGTTGTATGAGTCTTGAAAATATCAGAAACTATGCTAAAACCCTTAGACTTTGCTACATTTCAAGCCATCTTGATGAAGAATTTGAAAATGCAACAAATCTTTCTTTAAGCTCTGAACAATTTTTAGAAGATTTATTTCATAACGAAGTTTTGCTTAGAAGTGATAAAAGTAAGGCTCAAAGGCTTAAAAATGGTGGTTTTCCTTATAAAAAATATCTTCACGAACTAGATTTAAATCTTTTACCAAAGGATGCCAAAGACAAGCTATCAGAGCTAAAAAAACTTGATTTTATAGCAAATGGTCAAAACATCGTTGAATACGGCAACCCTGGAACAGGGAAAACTCATCTTGCCATAGCTCTTGGCATTGAGGCTGCAATGGCTGGATTTACAGTAAAATACTACAGTGTTCCAGTTTTAATTAATAAACTTAAAGAACTTAAACAAAAATCCAACCTATCAAGTTTTCAAAAACAGTTCGAAAAGACTGATTTAATCATACTTGACGAACTTGGATACATTTCGTTTGATCGTGAAGGTGGTGAACTTCTTTTTACCCATTTAACCCTCAGAACTGAAAGAAAAAGTACCATTATTACAACAAATTTATCCTTCGACAAATGGAAAACTATTTTTAACGACCCCATTTTAACTACCGCCATCATTGACAGAATTACACACAATTCTTTTGTCATAAATATGGTCGGTACTTCTGTTAGAAAAAAACTTGATTAATTTTTTTAATAAAGGGGGGTCAGTTTTCATTTAGTATAAGGGTCAATTTTCGATTGACAGATACACATACTTGAACTAATTGATGAATTTAAACTGCCAATCTCTGAATCTGCTATGTGTAAGCGGCTTATTAAAGTTTGTTTAACATATAAAAAAAGACACTCCACCCAAATGCTCAAAAAAGAAAAGATGTTATAGAAGAGCGTAAGGAATGGGAAGATAATCAGAAGGAACAAGATATATCAAACACTTATTGGCTTGACGAAAGTAGCATCAACTGTGGTATGACACGCCTTTACGGGCGTGCATTTTCAAACGAGCGAGTAAACGATTATGTTCCTGATGTTCGATTTGAGAGAACATCAATAATCGGAGCGCTAGGATTGAATGGCATTACTGCTCCACTTACATACAAGGGTTCTTTAAACAGTGAGTTATTTAGAGTGTATGTTGAGAAAATCTTGCACCAGCTATGAAAAAAGGTGATACACTTATACTTGATAATCTATCTGTACATAAAGTAAGTGATATACTAAAACCTCTTGAAGATAAAGGTGTAAATATTTTATATTTGCCAAGATACTCTCCTGATTTTAATCCTATAGAGTTGGCATGGTCTAAAATAAAAGCTCACTTACGTAAAGTAAAGGCAAGAAATATCAATGACTTATCAGACGCAATAGCTGTAGCCTTAGATACAATAACTCAATCTGATATCTTAGGTTGGGTAAAGCACTGCGGCTATGGACTATAATAAGTTAAATTGCTATATCACCTATTTTTAAGGCATTGCCCACGCCAAACTTGTTTTGGGTAAGGTCTAGTTGCTGTTCCTGCACCATCGAAAAGGTGGTAGTGCTTTTTTCTTGACCTATGAATAGGTCGGATATAGCGTTTACTGCGTCCGTTTGGAATTGTTGGGTTTTGAATTTTAGTTTCATTCGCTATCCTCCGTTTCATAATAGTAAGAAGTTTCAAGCCCTTTAAACATCATCTCAAGGCTTGTGTTATCAGATAAATTTTCTTTTATCAGTGTTTTAATTTCAAGCGTGTTAATCGGACTGCGTTCCATTGCTTGCAAGTATATTTTTTTGTCTGCTCGTTTCCAATCTACAATCTTTCCAGTATTTTTTTTTAAGATTTGATCAAGCCAAATCCGCATACAACGCCCATTTCCTTCCATAAAAGGGTGGGCAATGTTCATTTCTACATATTTATCAATAATTTCGTCCACTGTATTTTCAGGCATTTTCTCAATTTTTGCTAAAACTTCATTTAAATAAAGTGCATGAGCAAAACGAAAGCTCCCTTTAGATATATTTTTATCACGCACTTTGCCCGCAAATTCATATAATCCTGCAAATAAATAAGCGTGAATATCGCAAAGACCTTTTAATGTGCCAACTTCTATTTTTTCTATATATCTTGTTTCGTACAGGCTAAGTGCTTTTTCTAGACTTTGTTTATCAATCTCTCTCATATTTACCCTCCTGATATTAAATATAATTTTCATTTACAGCAAATGTTTCAATTGCATTTGTTGTAGATACCCATTTTCGTGTGGACAAAATAAACGCATTCCACTAGCTTCATTTTTAAACTGGTCGAAATCGACGGTGTTAAAATCAGGATTATTTATTTACAATATCCGTTAGGATGATAAAATCGTCGTCGTTTCCTTTCATAAAACAGCAATTCCTGTACCTTTGGCAGTTATTCGAAAATTTCTAATAACTGCCTAAAGCAATTTAATTTACAGCAACTTCATTTCAATATCCCTATCTTGCAAAATATAATGTGCGTTAGAAAGAGCCGTATCGTCCACAAAACTTTCCTCGGTACAAATAATTTTTGTTGGGGCTAAGTCGCACATAAATTCCACATCTTCGGGGGTTATGCCTTTGTCTAAACAAACTATAGCTATTCTCTTTTAAAATAAGCTGTAATAGCGTCTTGAATTGTAGCGAAAAATTTGGCGTTTAGACGTAGCCAATTTTTCAAATTAGCCCAAAATTTTTCAATTTTATTTTTATCTGGCGAATAAGGCGGCAAGAAAATAACACAGCAACCATATGATGCCGCAATTTTATGTACATCAGATTTTTTATGGAAAGCCGCATTATCCATTATGATAACGCTACCTTGTTTTAAGAGCGGGCACAAAAACCATTCGAACCACTCATTAAACCAAGCAGTATTTGTGTTCCATTCGTATTTCATAAAGGCAAGCATCTTACCTCCGACCATGCCGCCAATGCAATTTAGTTTTTTAAATTTGCGCCCATAAGTCATTAAGCACACCCTTTTTCCACGCTTTGAGCGACCATATTCTCTGCTCAAATGTTTGTTTATGCCACATTCATCCACATAAACTATGTCTGTCCCCGGTGGCGTTTCGGATATTCCGCAGTCAAACGCTACGCGCTCTACTTCGTTACGTTCTTTGTAAAATGGCTCTTTTTTTAAAGGTGATTTTTTCACGTTCCAAAGCGTGAAAGGCTCCAGATGTCGTACCACCAAAATGCGTCGCTATATCACTCAATGTTGCATCGGGATACTCATTTACGTACGCTTCAAGCTCTTTAGAATGAAATTTGCTTGTCGTCCTCTCCAATGGACGCATTTCTAAGCTTCCTGTTTCTTTTAGGAGCTTTTTCCACTCTTTTATTGTGCTTTCGCTTACGCCAAGTTCCAAATACGCTTGCTTATATGTATGTCCTTTTTCTAAATAATTGAGGACAAGTTTCCTTGTATCTACTGAATATGCCATAGGTTAATTTTACCATACTTTAAGCTTGTTTTCAATAAAAATAGCTATACAAGCATACAATCTTTGCCCACGGAGTAGCCTTGTTTATCGTTAATTTCAATCGTAAACACACAATAATCAAGGGGTACGCCCATTTTTAGCATTACCTCAAACACAATATCCATATCAGTTCGCCCACGGACTATTGTGTTTTCTAGTTTGTCGAATCTATCCCACAGCGTTTGCAATTCTCCATCTGCAATAGGTGTTGTATCCCACAAAACAAGGTTAGATGTATCTAGTTTGAAGACACGAAAACCTTTGTCTAGTGTGAAGGGTTGAGGGTTGAGAGTGGAGTTAGAGTCAAGGTCAAGCTGTTTATTAGCTTCACTCTCCACTCTCAACACTTCACTCTCACTAAGTTTATTTCCAGCTCTGCGAATGCGTTCTTTGCCAATTTCACATATGTTTTTGTATCCTGCTTTAAAGGCTTCGCTTTTTTCATCGCACACTTCGGGTAGTTGCACGCAAATCAGGGGAAACGCTTACGAAACTAGCTTGACACCAACCACCAAAAGGGCGTAAAATATATCATAAGCACATCGAAGTCTTTTAGCTCTCAAGCTGGATGTTATACTCGTTTCTTGCTTCATTAACTGCAAAGCTTGCTTTTTTATAATATTTAAATTTGCAGCAGAGTTTTCGCGTCTTGATCGACATTCGTCTTCACGAAACAGCACGTCAAGCAACCAATGTAGATTGTTTTCTATCGCCCAATGTTCTCGCTTGATTTTTAAAATATTTTCAGCTGTTGCGCTTTTTATACTATAAATAAAATAATTTTTGCTAGTCGTTGCTTCTTTTCCAAGTTCTTCTCGTTTGGAAACAATTACTCCAAAACCACATAAACCTGCCCACTTTTCACCGTTTCTCAATGACGATAAATCATTGCATATGTAACATTCTCTGGTTTCTATGCGACCATGACTTTTTTCAAAAGTTCTTGCATAAAGATTGTTTTTTTTCAAAATTTCTTTATCTTCTTGTAATATTTTTTCGAGATGCAGTTTTACATCTTCATGCAAATTAGGTTGATTTGCTTTAAGTGCAAATTAGGTTGATTTGCTTTAAGTGCAATAAGATAATCTCCATCTTTGTCTATTATTTTTTGTGTAATTTCAGACTGAGCACCCATTGCATCAATGGTAACTATATTGCCTTTTACGCACAACAAATCAAGCAATTCTGGGATTGCTGTAATTTCGTTACTCTTTTCATCTGTTGAAAGTTGTCCAAAAACAAGTTGCAATTCGCTTGCAAATGCTGTTACTACGTGGGTTGCTTTTTTATTTGCGTCCTTGCTTCGTCTGATGGTTTTGCCATCAATTGCAATTGTTGCACCTTGTAGCGAGCTTTTTATTTCATCTATAATGCTTCCGAATGTTTTATTTAAAATTTTGGGACTAAGCTTTGAAAATACATCTTCAAATGTGTCATGTGATGGTATTCCGTTTGGTAATTCCAAAAAACCATCAAGTTGTTTCCTATGCGTTTCTCCAAACAGAGCCATGTCAGAGCATTTCTCACCACCGCAAAGCATCGTTAGTAGCCCAATCATAAGAATATCTGACAATTCGTGTAATATAGCGTTACCTTTTCTATAGTCAGGCACAGTTTTCAATACATCTATTATAGTTGTTTTCATTTGAATTCCTCCAGTTAATGCAATTTTACAGGGTTTATTTGTTTTTGTCAATTTTCGTATGCGTTTGCCCTGCCCTTACTGCCACAAAACTCTTGCTCCAAAGAAAGACCGCAAGCATTTTATTGTGCATAAATGCGTTAATGATAATTGCTCTTTTTACAAGCATAGTCTGTCAAAATTACCGCCAGATTTGCCTTCTGATGAACGCTATAAATACAAACTTCGCTACATCTACCGTGAATTCACGGTGGATTTCTTTGCCATGGATTTGCACGGGCTTCCCAATTTTATTACTTCCTATAAGTTCAGAAAAAACAGTGCACATATAATGGGTTTATGTCTTTCTTATCACGTTAATTTAGGGCTTTCGTTGCGTAAAACATCACAAGCACTACTTGAAATTCATAATGTCAATATTTCTCACACAATGGTTGCTAACTACGCAAAAACCGCAGCTTTGCTTGTAAAACCTTTTGTGGATTCTTTTGATTATAAACCTTCAAACAAGTTCGCTGCCGACGAAACATACGTTAAAATCAAAGGTCAAAACGGCTATCTTGGGCTTATTATGGACACCGTTTCTCGTTCAATTTTGGGATATTATATTTCGACTTCACGTGATGTTGGTGCGTGCATTACCGCTATGCGTCTTGCTTTTGAAAAGCTTAAAACCTTTCCAAACAAAGACCTTACTTTTGTTGCTGACGGTTATTCAGCCTATCCTTTAGCCGCCCAGCAATTTAAACTTAGAGAAGGCTTTGATTTCTCTGTAACACAGGTTATCGGTCTTACAAACAATGATGCTGTTTCTAAGAGCCTGTTCACTGTCTTTTATTTCCATATAAAAAGTGTATAATCCTGTTAAAAAACCAAACAGGAGGTTCAAAATGAGACAGATGTACCCAAGTGACATAACAAGAGGACAATTCGAAACAATTCGATATATATTAGAATCATTTAGAAAAACCACGTGTCCACGAAAATATGATTTGTACGATATATTTTGTGCTGTTCTCTACGTCGTAAAAGAGGGTTGTACGTGGCGGGGGCTCCCCCATGACTATCCAAACTGGAGAATCGTATATCGATATTTTCAAATGTGGGGTATGGAAAATGAATTTGGAATATCGCTTTTTGAACAGACGATGCAAGAGTTGGTCTTGTCTCAGCGTGTCATTAAAGGTCGTGATTCTAAAACATCTATGATTATTATGGATTCAAAAAGTGTTAAAAATACAGACCTCAGTAAAGAAAGAGGCTACGATGCGGGAAAAAAACTTCAGGGATAAAAATACATATAGGTGTGGACATAAACTGATTGCCACACGCCATGCACGTCACAACTGCAGATGTAACTGACAGCAAAGGTGCTTTAGAAACGATCGAAATGTATGCACCCAATTTGATGAAGGTATCAAAAGTCCTGGTGGATGGTGGATACACTGGCGAAAAATTTGCAACCGCTGTACATGCACTGATTCATGCAGATGTTGAAGTTGCCAAGCGTAATGAATTGCATTCCTTTGCAGTTATACCAAAGCGATGGGTTGTAGAAAGAACCTTCGGATGGCTTGAAAAATATCGTCGCCTCTGGAAAAATTGCGAACGCAAGCTATCTAATTCTTTACAGATGACCATCCTAGCCTTTATCCGCCTGTTGCTGAAAAGGTTTTAATCCCCATTTTGTTACTGGAATATTAAGACAGTGAACAGGCTCTTAGAAACCGTTTGGCTTATCTTTTCTTCATTAGCTCCATACGTGTAGCTTGTCACATAGCTTCAGTTTTCATATGCCATTATATCACTATTGCTATATGTTGTAAATTAAAAAACAAAAGTACACAGAGTATTATAAATACCCTATGCACTTTTGCAAAAGTCTCTTATTCAATCAATATCTCTTGGCTTTGAATTCCCCTTGTGATAGGATTAAAAGTAATTGAGATTTTTTGAGAAGCATTATTTTTATCTCCTATTATATCGCTAAAAGCATTTACATATAAAAACACGCCGTCTTCAGTGCGATCAGCTCGCAAGCTAATATAATTTGGATTAAAATCAATAAATTTTTCTTTTGCTAATTTTGTTGCTATGTCGATTGCTTCGTCGCTATCAATCTTCCAAGAATTAATATCGATTTCAAAATCATCTGAAGAATAATCAGGCTTATAGACTTTTGTTATAGCATGTTCTGTAGGATCGATTAACACTATATAACTTATTTGTACTTTTTTTGTTTTTACTATATAAAAAAATTCTATATCACTTCGCCCATCTTTGTCGAGAGTAATAAATATCTTTTCTAAATAAAACGGTTTTTTAGATCCATTATCATGCATATATTTATTGGCATATGGCAATATTTGTTTCATTGTAACCGCATCTTTCGGAATGTAAACAATAGGATCTGGATTCCAAATAGCATACCTGTAAATACAAAAAAGAAAAAATATTATTAAAGCATTCCTTTTTATTTTTTTATTAGCAAAATATTTTTTCACATTAGCACCCCTGTTATCTTAAAAATGTTTCCATATCTGTGAAGTATTCTGCAACACGTTTTCCATAATCAATTGTATCAGCATTTCCGTTATAAGCTTTCAGCACCACTTCCCAGTCAGAATAGCTCCAGCTTGAAATGGTTTGAGGTTTATATTTATTGTCTTTTCTGTAGCCGGAATATAACAATACAACACAAATAGCATCAATATTATTTGAATCATCTAAAAGTTTATAATTGCCTTCAAGATTGCTACCACAAAGATAGCTAGGTGCTTTCCCTTGGTCATTAATTCCATCTTTTGAATGATACCAATTATAGCTATTCTCTTTTAAAATAAGCTGTAATAGCGTCTTGAATTGTAGCGAAAAATTTGGCGTTTAGACGTAGCCAATTTTTCAAATTAGCCCAAAATTTTTCAATTTTATTTTTATCTGGCGAATAAGGCGGCAAGAAAATAACACAGCAACCATATGATGCCGCAATTTTATGTACATCAGATTTTTTATGGAAAGCCGCATTATCCATTATGATAACGCTACCTTGTTTTAAGAGCGGGCACAAAAACCATTCGAACCACTCATTAAACCAAGCAGTATTTGTGTTCCATTCGTATTTCATAAAGGCAAGCATCTTACCTCCGACCATGCCGCCAATGCAATTTAGTTTTTTAAATTTGCGCCCATAAGTCATTAAGCACACCCGTTTTCCACGCTTTGAGCGACCATATTCTCTGCTCAAATGTTTGTTTATGCCACATTCATCCACATAAACTATGTCTGTCCCCGGTGGCGTTTCGGATATTTCGCAGTCAAACGCTACGCGCTCTACTTCGTTACGTTCTTTGTAAAATGGCTCTTTTTTTAAAGGTGATTTTTTCACGTTCCAAAGCGTGAAAGGCTCCAGATGTCGTACCACCAAAATGTGTCGCTATATCACTCAATGTTGCATCGGGATACTCATTTACGTACGCTTCAAGCTCTTTAGAATGAAATTTGCTTGTCGTCCTCTCCAATGGACGCATTTCTAAGCTTCCTGTTTCTTTTAGGAGCTTTTTCCACTCTTTTATTGTGCTTTCGCCTACGCCAAGTTCCAAATACGCTTGCTTATATGTATGTCCTTTTTCTAAATAATTGAGGACAAGTTTCCTTGTATCTACTGAATATGCCATAGGTTAATTTTACCATACTTTAAGCTTGTTTTCAATAAAAATAGCTATAGGGCTGTACGCAAGCTAAAGAACTCACAAATTCTCCAATATTTGACAGATGGATTAGATATTGTTCTGATATAATAAACTTGTAATGCTCCTTCGCAAAATATATAATAGACTTCTTGCGAAACTAAAGTTTAGTATCAAAATTGCATAAACCAGCAATAAGATTAAATCTCAAAGCAAAACGTTTTCGTCTATTGCGGTAACGTTCAGCAAGAATTTTAAAACGTTTGATAAATCCGATAACATTTTCGTTGATTATTCTGTCGCTTGATACCAAGCGATTAAAAGCCTTATCTTCTTTAGTCAGCGGATTTTTCCTTGATTTCTTTTTAGGCAAAAGCGAATTTTTATGTAATTTAGCTATACCTAAATAGCCAGTATCCACCAAACTCTTTATCTTTTGAGATATTTGCAGTTTTGAGTCTTTGTAAAGCCTCAAATCATGTTTTTTACCATTAGCGAAAGATGTACAAATAACCTGTCTTGTGCCTTTGTCAACTACAACTTGCGTTTTCAGTGTATGTCGTTTTTTCTTCCCCGAATAGTACTTTCTTTGTTTTTTTTAGGTCTTTCGATAGGAGTTTCTGTCGCGTCTATCAGTATAACTTCATATTCTAAGTCAATTTTGATTAGGGCTTTCTTCCCCGGTAAAGAGAACGTACCATCTTTTATTAAGACGTTTTCTACCCATTTTATTGTTCTGAATACATTACTTTCATCAACACCATAACTTGCCACAATATGCGCATAAGTACGATATTCTCTCCAATACTCTAGTGTTGCAAGCAACATTTCAGGCAACTTCAATTTAGACTTGCGACCACCTTTTTTATGCTTCTTTTTGTATGCCTCGCAAAGTATTTTTAACATCTCATCAAATGTGCTACGTTTTAAACCAGTTATTCTTCTAAAGTCTTCGTCAGTGTACCTTGTAAGCGTTTCATATTTCATATAATTATTCCTTTTTATACAAGTTATACCATATTATTTCTAGTTTCGCAAGAAGTCTATTATAAGATAGCTTAGATACCGCTCTAGTAAGGCACAGCTTTTATTTTCTTTTAATGATGACATATTTACCAATCCTGTTCTATTAGTTTTTGAAGTTATCTTTTTTGAAATAGAAAAGCACACCTTGAAATAAAACAGTCAAAGTGTGCTTTGATTTATAAATTACTACTTAGATAATACTGTAAATTGCGTAGCAAGCGTGATTCTGTACCAACATGCTTAATGCTTATACTACGAGGGACTCAACGTTTGAAGAACTGCTACCGCATTGTCGACTCCAAATATGTCTGCGACAAAATCCACTGTAACCATTGTTATGAATGGTGTTGCAAAAACAGTAGTTAGTAGTAATATTAGTTTCAATGCTTTATTTTTAATATTTCTTCTAGTAACAAGTTGAATTGCTAAATATATAATGAAAAAAATTGGAGTAAAAGTCTTATTGAAACCTCCATCACCTGCCCAAAACCACCACAGCACAAGATATTCAAATAATACAATTGGAGATGCAATAATCCAAAAAATTACTGATAATATTTTTTTGTCATTTATTTTAATCACCCCATGCTTAATATTGATTTTTGTCTCCCTTTTAGAAAAAGATTAGTATAATACTAATCTTTTTTAGAACATAAAACAAAAATTTCTACAGCGTCAGCGTACCGCAAGGGGCGTAGAAATTTTCGTCTATCTTTTATTTAAAGATTAGTATAAACTTTTTTTGTTGTTTACTCCGAAAAAGCTTGTTTCCTGCTCTTGTAAAACCAACTACCCAAACCACATCCAATTAAAGAAATAACAGCGTATGCCAAAACGTAAACCCATGCCGTATAGTTGTAGAATACAAAAATGGTGGATAAAAATATTATTCCAATAAATAATGGAAATAATAAGCAAAACCCATTTTTAAGTGCATAAAGCACAGAAGTAATTAGACATAAACTTGGAAAAACTAAAAACAGTAGAATGATAGAACCCATCATACCCATGCTATAATAATTACTTATTAAAGGTAAAATATAAAAAGACAACAAGATGATTAATAGATATATCCACATTTTTTTTAAGATGTTCATATAAATTTGCTCCTCTGATACGATAAATTTTATCTGAAAATTCATTTTTAAACACTTTCTCCGAAAATACTTATTTTGAGCTTAAAAATCTTTTACTATTTGTAACATAAAGTTTTGACAACAGTATAATCACCATCGAAAAGCTCCATAATAAGTTAAATATTGAAGATAGTGGCTCGTTTATGTTCAAAAAAAACACCGCACCACGTCCAAGCCAAATCAATGACATTAGTATAGATATTACTGCTAGAAATCTAGTAATTTTTTTAATGTCTAAATTAGATGGTTCTTTAATATTTGTAAGCACTCCTAATGTTTTACCTTTATAAAATAGACAAGCAAAAACTAAAACTAGTATCCCAGAAATAAAATACAAAAACGCAATAAACATATAATCACAACCGTTCTTAATATAAATACTCCGTTACATAGATATAAAACCCTATAGCTCCGAAAACAATTCTTAGCCACGTCGCTATATCAATTCTATTATACTTTAATATACAGTATTTTAGTGCGAATTTCAATATATTTCGGAATAAATGAATAAAATTAAAAATTGCAATATTAAATGCACACCATAGATCACGAGTTATGCTACTGATTTTTCATTATAAACTTCTTTTGCTGATTTAAATCCAAATTTTTTTCTTGGGTAATTGTTTATCCAATCTTCAATTCTTTGAACTTCTTCCTCTGTCAAATTTTTGAAACTTGTGCCTTTTGGCAGAAAGCGTCTTATCATTTTGTTTATATTTTCATTAGTTCCTCTTTGCCATGGGGCGTAAGCATCTGCATAATAAACCTTTGTTCTAGGTATTGTTTTGTTTATTTTTGATTTTTCTATTTTTTCGTAATCCAAAAATTCGCTACCATTATCCACCGTAAAAGACTTGAACTTTTCTCGAAAATTTTTTGCCCCAAGCCCTTTTTCAAGCCTATCTAAAGCACTTTTAACTTCTTCTTGTTTTTTACTTTTCAGAAGTCTAATTATTTCATCACAACTGGCTCTCTCGCTTAGCACAAGCAAAATAGGCTCTCCTTCGCCCTTTACGCCTTCAACTGTATCCATTTCCCAATGCCCAACCGTTTGCCTGTCTTCTGCTTCTGCTGGTCTGTCGTGAATTGTGCGCCCTTTCTTATTCAATTTCCTAATAATATTTTCTTCTTTTTTTATTGTCTTCTTTGTTGAATAAGCTCCGTACGTCAAGTCGTCACGCGTTGTTTTTATTACCTGTTTATCAATATAATTATAAATTGTTCTAAAACATATCTTTATTTTATTATTTTCGTTTCCTGCTATTGCATTTGCAATAACTTCAGGCGATTTCTTATCTGAAATTTCATCTTCAATGTATTTTGCCAATTCATGGTCATTTGCTATTTTTAGTGTTGGACCTTTTGCTGTTCCGTTATAATCATGCAGTTGTTGCCCTATTACTGCACTGTATACATATTTTACTGTTAAATCGCTATTTAAATTTTCTACCAATCCTTTTTTTATTTCTCTGCTAATAGCAGAACGACTTGGCGCTATTTCCTTTGCTATTTCACTTATGTTTTTCTTCTGTACGTTATACATATGCTCTATTATTATCCTATCAGATTTTGTTATATGTTGCTTTTTCTTTAAAATTACGTTATTATTTATTTGGCACAAGTTAATTCCCTCCTAAAATGACTTTGGTTTTGTCACCTTCATTTTATCAGAGCTTTTAACCTGTGCCTATTTTTATTTTGCTAGTGTGCATTTAATTATACAATGTTCCTAAATGAATAAAATATTCAATTCCCCGTAAACTATTTCTTCATTTTAAGGAGAGTAGGTAACTTTCCAGCTTATCTTCTAAAGTGGTGGTTGTATCTGCAAAGCTAATTTTCACAACAACATTTCCACATTTGTAACAGTACGGATTTTTTATTTGTCTTAGATCACGGAAATTTAGTTTCATCACAAAAACTTAACTATATTTACAGGGTTAAGCAAGCAATCAAACATAAAGCCTGAAAATGGGGTTTTTAGAGAATGCTCATTTTTATAATTTTTAATGCAATTAAGCACAATTTTTCTAATGATATTAAGATTTTCTTGTGTACGCTGTTCGGCAACTCTACAAAAATCTTCGCTAAAATGAACATCAAGTAACCAGTGCATTGTTTCAACAGTCCATTCAAAGCGAGAATGGTTTAATAGTTCTTCAGCTGTAAGATTACGGCTTGAGATAAAATAATGCCATACATTTGTTTTATTGCCTGATGCTTCAACTTGAGTATTTATTGCCCCAATGCACGCCAAATTTGACCATTCGTTTTTGTCGAAAAGCCAATCAGTGTCGTTTGTAACATACGCTGTTCTTGTTTCAATTCGTTCACGATTTTTCTCTGTTTTTCTAATTTTACTCATGGTTTCTTGCAGAGATTTATCATTAACATAATCAGCGATTTCTGACTTAAGAACAGGATGATTGTCTTTTACTGATAACAAATAATCACCGCCGTTTTCAGTAATTGTTTTCGCTGTTTCCTTCTGGCAATTAAGGGCGTCCGCTACAACTAAGCAACCTTTGATATCTAAAAGTTTAATAAGTTCCTGTACAGCAGGAATTTCATTGCTTTTGTTATTAACAGCTTTTTGTCCTAGAGTTATTCCAAGCTCGGCTAAGTGTCCGCTTACTATGTGCAACGGCTTTGCGTAGTTTTTCATTTTCCCTGTGGAACGAACTGTTTTTCCATCAAAAGATATTGTATTATTTTTAGTTTGCCCTCCTACTAAACTTAATGCCCATTTTATAAAACATTCATTAAACGAATTCGGGTCTATCATACCGAGAATTTGAGTAAACCATGAATAACATGGTATTTCTGTTATACCACAATACTCTTTTATAAATTCTCCTACTCTCTCATCCGTAGCCCATTTTTGTATTTGCTTTAGGCTTTTAAGCCCGCAGAATGTGCCTAGGATTGTTATTACGATTGTTTCTGTCAAGTTGTAAAAATATCCATTATAATCTTTTATCGTTTCTATTCCATCAAAATATTCTTCAAAGTTTTCTGTTATTTTCTTCATGTTTTTATTATACCACATTTTTCTTGATAAAACTAAATTTCCGTGGTCTTAGATATAGCAACTTGACATTTTATAGTCTAAGTGTTACCATTTGTAGTAACTAGGGGTGATTACAGATGGCAAAACCAATCTCAATGGAGAAGAGAGCGGCTATAATAAAACATATGCAAGCTGGCGAAAGTAAAGAAAGGGTTCTTCGCTATTTTGTGTGGAATTATAAAATGTAGTATGATATAGTAAAATTAAAAAAGGAAAACCAACATGAGACCAGAGCAGCAGTTATTTACAGTGGTACTAGGCTTAGAAAAACCGTGGGAAGTAAGAGATATTAACTTTGAGGCAGAAAGCAGCAGGCTAGATATTAAGATAGATTTTGACAGAGCCTCGTTATTTCCATGTCCAGAATGTGGCAAGTTATGCAACTTGAAAGATAGTAAAGAAAAAACGTGGCGACACCTTAATTTTTTTCAACATGAATGCTACCTTACAGCGAGAACGCCAAGGACAGAATGCGAGGAACACGGGGTTCACCAAGTTAATGTGCCTTGGGCGCGGGAAAGGTCGGGGTTTACCCTATTATTCGAGGCTTTTGTAATAGCACTGCTAAAGAAAATGTCAGTAAAAAGCGTGGCTGAGCTACTAAATGTACATGACACAAAACTATGGAGAGTGTTTGGACATTACATCTGCAAAACAAGGAAGTTACAAGATTATAGCGATGTATCAAAAGTAGGAATTGACGAAACTTCCAGCAAAAAATGCCACAAATATATTAGCTTGTTCGTCGATTTAGACAAAAGAAAACTCCTTTTTGGAACGTCTGGAAGGAAAGCGGAGGTTGTAAAAACCTTTGCTGAAGATTTAAAAGAACACAAAGGAAACCCACAAAATGTTACTGTAGCTTGCTGTGATTTATCTCCAAGTTTTACTTCGGGTGTAAAAAAACATTTAAAAAATGCAAAGTTAACTTACGATAAATTTCATATTATAAAGCTTGTAAACGAGGCAATGGATGGGGTTAGGCGTAGTGAAGTAAGTAAAAAGAGCGAGTACAAAAAAACAAGATATGTATTGCTGAAGAACCCTAAAAACTTAACACCTAAACAAAAACAGAAACTTGAAACTATAACAAAAGATAATTCTGAAATTGCACGAGCATATAATTTAAAAATAACTTTTAGCGACTTATTTGCTTGCCAAAATAAAGAGGAAGCTGAGATTTTTCTGCAAAAATGGATTAACTGGGCGCAACGATCTCGGCTAAAACCATTTGTTAGGCTTAAAAAAACCATCGCAAAACATAAAACCGAAATATTAAACTGGTTTGATTCCAAAGTATCAAATGGTATATTAGAAGGAATTAATAGCTTAGTTCAAAACGCTAGAAACCGAGCAAGAGGATACCGCAACGATACAAATTTCATTAATATGTGTTATCTTATAGCTGGCAAATGGTAAGTGATTTCCACACAAAATAGCGAAGAACCGATTAATTATCTCAAAGGATTCATACCAAAGTGAAACTAAAACATCTTTTGACGGTGATGGTCACACTATATCTGAATCAGATAAAGAAGGCAATTTAACAAAATACGAATATGATTCTATGGGAAGAATTACAAAGGAAATATATGCCGACAATACTTTCTCTCTAATGGAATATGACGTAAACGGAAACTTATCTGCTAAGACAGATTCAGCCAACAATAGATATGAATACAAATACGATAAAAACAACCGTAGAATAGAAACCAAAACACCTCTTGGCTCAATTACAAAAACAACCTATAATAAAAGAGGCGAAGTGTCATCAAGAGTAGATGCTAAGGGTGGAGAAACTACTTATTCTTATGACGGAAATGGAAATAAAGTTAAAGAAATTAACCAACTTGGTGGCGTTAAAGAGTTTACATATGATTCGCTTAATCGCATAAAAACTGAAAAAGACGAAGATGGCGGACTAACAGAATACACTTATGATCAGAATGGAAATGTTTTAACTATTAAGGACGCTATAGCTATTTTTATTGAAAACAAGCTTAAAGTATGGTAAAATTAACCTATGGCATATTCAGTAGATACAAGGAAACTTGTCCTCAATTATTTAGAAAAAGGACATACATATAAGCAAGCGTATTTGGAACTTGGCGTAAGCGAAAGCACAATAAAAGAGTGGAAAAAGCTCCTAAAAGAAACAGGAAGCTTAGAAATGCGTCCATTGGAGAGGACGACAAGCAAATTTCATTCTAAAGAGCTTGAAGCGTACGTAAATGAGTATCCCGATGCAACATTGAGTGATATAGCGACACATTTTGGTGGTACGACATCTGGAGCCTTTCACGCTTTGGAACGTGAAAAAATCACCTTTAAAAAAAGAGCCATTTTACAAAGAACGTAACGAAGTAGAGCGCGTAGCGTTTGACTGCGAAATATCCGAAACGCCACCGGGGACAGACATAGTTTATGTGGATGAATGTGGCATAAACAAACATTTGAGCAGAGAATATGGTCGCTCAAAGCGTGGAAAACGGGTGTGCTTAATGACTTATGGGCGCAAATTTAAAAAACTAAATTGCATTGGCGGCATGGTCGGAGGTAAGATGCTTGCCTTTATGAAATACGAATGGAACACAAATACTGCTTGGTTTAATGAGTGGTTCGAATGGTTTTTGTGCCCGCTCTTAAAACAAGGTAGCGTTATCATAATGGATAATGCGGCTTTCCATAAAAAATCTGATGTACATAAAATTGCGGCATCATATGGTTGCTGTGTTATTTTCTTGCCGCCTTATTCGCCAGATAAAAATAAAATTGAAAAATTTTGGGCTAATTTGAAAAATTGGCTACGTCTAAACGCCAAATTTTTCGCTACAATTCAAGACGCTATTACAGCTTATTTTAAAAGAGAATAGCTATATGGATCTCCGTATAAAATGTCATTTGCTAAATATATTATTTCAGAAAATGATCCCGGAGAATTAGCATTAGTGTTTCATGGAAACTTCGAGAGATCAACAGATAATGAAAAAACAAAACAAGAAAGGATGAAGAGCGCCAGAGATTGGTACGATTATATTAAATAACCGTACATATGATATGCTCTTTATAACCGTTTACATCCTACACATTTCATTTAAAATATTTTTACGAAAGGAACGTTTTTATATGAAAAAGCTATGCTTAATAACCATCGTTTTATTAATATTAGCTAACAATACAAATATTAACCAATTATATATTTTAAAAAGTTTTTCAAGCCAAAATGATGTGGCATATTACGACAACAATAAAAAATCTTATTCAATTTCTAACATAAGCAGATCATCTTATAATTTTTCAGAAAAAAAACTAGATAAAATTGACTATAGTCAATTTATTAATAAGATTTGGGTTGAAAAAGAATGGAATTATGATAAAGCATACTCTTATCCTTGTTCATTTTTTATTACAAATATTACAAATGATAAAATCTCTGGAAAACTCGCTACAAACAAAGTTGCTTACCCTGAATCTTTTACTGCTCTTGATGGTATTACTGACCCCGACCTACAAAGTCACTTAGCTTATTTTACTGGAGTAATCGAAGAAAATATTGCCGTATGTCAATTTATTAGTAAAGACGGGAAGACAGGAACTATTAAATTACAATTTAAAGAAAACAACGAGATTGAGGCTAAAATAAATTGTGATACTATTGATTTTATGGATAAAAGGCAAAATGGGGATAAATTAATTTTTAAACCTCATAACATCTCTGATTTAAAAGGTATTTATAACAAAAAGACTAAAGTTTATAAGACAGAATTAAATACATGGGGAAGTGTAAATATTGTGACAGTATGGTTCGATGGCATGAAACCATTTCCAGATGTATTTTTAACAAATGAGCACAATGATATTTTTTATAACTTCGGGGCATTTCCAACTGGAAGTGAGATTATAGATGTTTCCATTGATGATATTAACGGTGGTTATTTGAAAAAGATAAAATTCACTTTGGGTTTTGTAAATTACAAGACTGGTATCACAGATAAATCAGACCCAACGTATTGTATTGCTTATCAATTGAACAATGGTTTGTTTTATTCTGAATTTATCGAGCCAAATTAAAATGTATAAATAATTTTATGTCAAGTATCATTCCATGATATTATAAAAATGGAGGGATATTTTATGAAGGGCTTTATACTAACGACACAGAATCTATTAAAATCATGTCATATAGTTATTTAAGTTTAAAACAATAACAAATTGCATCAAACAGATTATTGAATAATTTCGAGACAGAACGTAGCTCTTTTTTAAGCCATGCCCAAAATTTTTCAATTTTATTGAGGTCTGGTGAATATGGAGGTTGGAACAGCAAAATAATATTAAATTTCTTTGCGATTTTAATAAGTTTGTTTTTTCTGTGAATACTAGCATTGTCTATCACTGCTATATTTTCGGCAATTTCAGGACAAAAACAATTTTCAAACCAATATTCGAAAAGGGCGCTGTCTGCAGTTCCCTTGTAAGTAAGCGGCGCAACGATTTTATCACCGCATTTTCCTGCGACAATAGAAATTCTTTCGTACTTTTTGCCTCTGATTTTGCTGTATACTTTAACTCCTTTTTTCGCTCGTACATTGGATCTATAAATATATTTGTCAATACCTGTCTCATCTGCATAAAATACGGATTTTTCAGGATGTTTTTGTTCTAATTTTGCCAAATCTTTTTTGAAAGTTTCACGTTTTTCTTTATTTGCCTCACTATAACGAATTTGAGTTTTTTTAAAGTTATCTTCTGGTTTTCCAAGGCATAAAAAACAGCAGCTGCCGAGCAATTGAAATGCTCCCCGATTTCTCTTAGATAGTGGTCAGGGTTTTCTATAATATACGTTGCTAATTCTACGGGGTCAATCTTCTTAAATGTACGGTTTAAAGGGCGTTTTTTCAAACTGCCTGTTTCTTGGCTTAATTTTTCCCAATCAGATATTGTTGATTTGCTTATGTTAAAAGTTTTGTGAGTTTCTTCAAGAGAATGAGTTTTCCTATAATCAATTACTTTTTTTCTTAAATCTAACGAATATGCCATAATTATCACCTTGGGATATTATACCATATTATATTAGTGTTTTCAAATTAATTTACTATAGATAGATGAACTGGTTGAGTAATAATATAAACGATATAAAAGTTAATGCGTAAACTATTAGCATCGTTTACAAACACTTCAATAACTATTGTTATTAAAAGGGGGAATCGGCATTTGATTGGCTTGTAGAAAATACTTCTTCTTATGGATTCTACAATTACTATAAAGAACCATGGCATTGGGAATATAACCCTCCAAATAAAAAAAGTTCAAGCAAGTAGATGTTAAAATGCGGATGTGAGCCTATTCTCACATCCGCAAAAAAGGAGTGATATGTTTGAGTTTTGTTTTTGTTAAGAGAAGTATAATAGTATTGTTGGCTATGCTATCGTTCTACTTAAAAGCAGATACAGTATCGATTTATGCAAATAAAATTTCTAGTGAAAATAAAAACGGGTTAGGAAATGTGCACAATGATGCTCTTGCTTTTTATGATAATAACATAGTTTATTTTATAAATGGCGTTGTAAGTAGAGGAGATACTACTGACTGTAAGATTTACAAAATGTTATCAAATGGAGAATATGTAAAATTGAGCGATGATCTTGCAACTGAGCTTATTGTTGCTGAAAAAAAATTATTTTATATTACACAAGATGGCGTGAGCATTAAAAGCATGGCACTAGATGGCACAAAAGTTTCTACAATATTTGACGAAAACGTAAAAATACCAGCTGTATTAGAAAAAATGAAAAATAGCAAAAATCAATTTAATGTTGAAAATTTAATATATAATGATGGCTCTTTGTATTTTGTGCTGTCCGATTTTTACACATTAAATAAAGAATCGGAAATTTATAGATTAATTGTCCGTATGAATCTTGATGGCACAAACATAAAACCTATTTTTACTGATAGGATTTCACAATTTATAATAAATGAAAATAAAATATATTATACTTTCACTGAAAAAAACGGTCTTTATGTTATGAATTTAGACGGATCAAACAATAAGCAAATTACAAAAAAACTTGTTAGAAGCCCAATAGTTGATAAAAATTATGTTTATTTTATTGGAAAAAACTATTACTTGTACAAAATGGATCTTAAAAAAAAGAAACCAAAAGTTTTGCTTAAAGAAGAATTGTTATCATTTAATTTACTTGGGGATACAATTTACTATTCAATGCATTCTGAAAGTAGATACGAAATTGCTATTCGTTCGATTTCTATTGATGGTAACAGTAAAAGAAATTTAACCGATGAATTAACTATTGGACTAAATATAGCCGGCGATTGGATATTTTATGACAGGCGCTATGCTGAGGATGATCGATTTGCAAAAATGAAAATAGATGGAACACAGGATGAACTTGTTGAAATATATCCCGTACAATAAATTTTATTGTTGGACGAAGACCAGTTTGTACTGTATGTAAGTACAGCACAAACATTGGATCAATTATATCTTCACTCCTACTATAGTTTAAACCTTTAGAATATAAATAATATTTAGAATTTGCTACTAATAAATCAGCCCATTAAAAAATAAATCAAATTAAAAAACAAATCGGGTATAGATTTATAATTAAATTACAGGAGGAATTGAGATGAATAACCGTTGGATAATTGCTAACATTTTAATAATATCCTTAATTAACTCTAGTAATATAGCTATTTTTATTGAAAACAAGCTTAAAGTATGGTAAAATTAACCTATGGCATATGCAGTAGATACAAGGAAACTTGTCCTCAATTATTTAGAAAAAGGACATACATATAAGCAAGCGTATTTGGAACTTGGCGTAAGCGAAAGCACAATAAAAGAGTGGAAAAAGCTCCTAAAAGAAACAGGAAGCTTAGAAATGCGTCCATTGGAGAGGACGACAAGCAAATTTCATTCTAAAGAGCTTGAAGCGTACGTAAATGAGTATCCCGATGCAACATTGAGTGATATAGCGACGCATTTTGGTGGTACGACATCTGGAGCCTTTCACGCTTTGGAACGTGAAAAAATCACCTTTAAAAAAAGAGCCATTTTACAAAGAACGTAACGAAGTAGAGCGCGTAGCGTTTGACTGCGAAATATCCGAAACGCCACCGGGGACAGACATAGTTTATGTGGATGAATGTGGCATAAACAAACATTTGAGCAGAGAATATGGTCGCTCAAAGCGTGGAAAAAGGGTGTGCTTAATGACTTATGGGCGCAAATTTAAAAAACTAAATTGCATTGGCGGCATGGTCGGAGGTAAGATGCTTGCCTTTATGAAATACGAATGGAACACAAATACTGCTTGGTTTAATGAGTGGTTCGAATGGTTTTTGTGCCCGCTCTTAAAACAAGGTAGCGTTATCATAATGGATAATGCGGCTTTCCATAAAAAATCTGATGTACATAAAATTGCGGCATCATATGGTTGCTGTGTTATTTTCTTGCCGCCTTATTCGCCAGATAAAAATAAAATTGAAAAATTTTGGGCTAATTTGAAAAATTGGCTACGTCTAAACGCCAAATTTTTCGCTACAATTCAAGACGCTATTACAGCTTATTTTAAAAGAGAATAGCTATACCATATTATATTAGTGTTTTCAAATTAATTTACTATACGATTGGCGGTTGGCAGGAATGTCAGCCGCTTTTTCAAACTACATAATAAAAATCAAGCTAATAGGCTTGTAAAACACTTGTTTCAAACAATCACTGCTTAGTTGTGGATAACTTAATAATTTTTTTAAACCTATTCTGCATTTTACTGAGTTATCCACAATTGTTTATCGAAAAAATGGGCTGTAACATCACGATTTCTAATAATCGTTTTGATACAGTCCCTCTTTTTGGTTTTAATTTTTTTCTAAAATGCTTTTGTAACTTTCAAAACCCTATTATTTTTTCAGACTTATAGTAGGAACAGATAAAGTTAAATATTTTTCTTTAGTAGCTAACCCTCCCCTTATGTGCCTTTCAGATTTATTAACTTCTAAAACCCTGCGGGCCTCCCCCGCTAATTTGGGGTTAATTTTCACAAGTCTTTCCGTTACATCCTTATGTACTGTTGATTTGCTAATTCCAAATTTCTTAGCCGTTTCCCGAACTGTCGCATCATTATTTATTATAAAATTAGCAACCTCTACCGCTCTTTCTTCAATATAAGTTTTCAAGAAGTAACCTCCTTAAACATAAGCTTCTACACATTTATATGAAAATGAAAAAGCTTTTATTCCAAAGAATCTTTATACCTATACCATTATGGTTATGTATTAAATCTGTAGTTTATATAAATTAACATCCCAAGCAAACTCAAAAGTATTAGACCTGTTCTAAAACCTTGCAAAGCAATAAAAATTAGTATAAAATAATCTATATGGATAATAAAAAAAGAATAGAAAAATTAGATGAAACAAAATATCAAGAATTATTTGGAGTTAGAAAGCCCACGTTTGATAAGATGCTCGCGATACTCGAGAGTGCATTTAAGGATATGCACGAAAAAGGCGGTCGTCCATCACGTTTAAGCGTGCTTGATGAACTAATAATAACTTTAGGATATTATCGCGAATATAGAACAATGCAACATATATCATTCGATTATGGAGTTTCTAAAAGTCGAATTTCTGATGCTGTCAAGTGGGTTGAAAACACACTTATTAAAGACGGTAGCTTTGCTTTGCCTTCGAAACGCAAGTTTTTAGAAAGCGATACAGACATCGAATATAGCTATTCTCTTTTAAAATAAGCTGTAATAGCGTCTTGAATTGTAGCGAAAAATTTGGCGTTTAGACGTAGCCAATTTTTCAAATTAGCCCAAAATTTTTCAATTTTATTTTTATCTGGCGAATAAGGCGGCAAGAAAATAACACAGCAACCATATGATGCCGCAATTTTATGTACATCAGATTTTTTATGGAAAGCCGCATTATCCATTATGATAACGCTACCTTGTTTTAAGAGCGGGCACAAAAACCATTCGAACCACTCATTAAACCAAGCAGTATTTGTGTTCCATTCGTATTTCATAAAGGCAAGCATCTTACCTCCGACCATGCCGCAAATGCAATTTAGTTTTTTAAATTTGCGCCCATAAGTCATTAAGCACACCCGTTTTCCACGCTTTGAGCGACCATATTCTCTGCTCAAATGTTTGTTTATGCCACATTCATCCACATAAACTATGTCTGTCCCCGGTGGCGTTTCGGATATTTCGCAGTCAAACGCTACGCGCTCTACTTCGTTACGTTCTTTGTAAAATGGCTCTTTTTTTAAAGGTGATTTTTTCACGTTCCAAAGCGTGAAAGGCTCCAGATGTCGTACCACCAAAATGCGTCGCTATATCACTCAATGTTGCATCGGGATACTCATTTACGTACGCTTCAAGCTCTTTAGAATGAAATTTGCTTGTCGTCCTCTCCAATGGACGCATTTCTAAGCTTCCTGTTTCTTTTAGGAGCTTTTTCCACTCTTTTATTGTGCTTTCGCTTACGCCAAGTTCCAAATACGCTTGCTTATATGTATGTCCTTTTTCTAAATAATTGAGGACAAGTTTCCTTGTATCTACTGAATATGCCATAGGTTAATTTTACCATACTTTAAGCTTGTTTTCAATAAAAATAGCTATATGTAATCATCGATGTAACAGAATGCGAAACAGAACGTCCTAAAAAAAACAAAAACAATCGTATAAAGGCAAACAAAAATGTCATACGATAAAAGACCAAATAATTATCAATGGGGCAACTTGTGAAATTATATGCGTCAATGAGGCAAAGGGAGCCATTCATGACCTTGAACTTTTTAAATTGAGCAAAATATATATGGTGAATGATATTTTATTAGTTGGCGATAAAGGGTATCAAGGTATTTGTGCTATACATTCCCAAAGCCTAACGCCCTATAAAAAGCCAAAAAACGGACAATTAACACCAAAACAAAAAACATTTAACTCAAAACTTTCAAAATTCAGAATTTATATTGAACATGTAAATCGTCGCATCAAACGATTTAAAATTTTCAGCTACAGATATCGCAATAAGCAACTTAAACATTTTTTGCGTTTTTCTTTAATTTGTGACATTTATAATTTTGAATTAGGGTTTTAGAACAGGTCTAATGATTTATCGTCATTGAGAAACGGTGAAAAGTGGGCAGGTTTATGTGGTTTTGGAGTAATTGTTTCCAAACGAGAAGAACTTGGAAAAGAAGCAACGACTAGCCAAAATTATTTTATTTATAGTATAAAAAGCGCAACAGCTGAAAATATTTTAAAAATCAAGCGAGAACATTGGGCGATAGAAAACAATCTACATTGGTTGCTTGACGTGCTGTTTCGTGAAGACGAATGTCGATCAAGACGCGAAAACTCTGCTGAAAATTTAAATATTATAAAAAAGCAAGCTTTGCAGTTAATGAAGCAAGAAACGAGTATAACATCCAGCTTGAGAGCTAAAAGACTTCGTTGTGCTTATGACATATTTTACGCCCTTTTGGTGGTTGGTGTCAAGATAGTTTCGTAAGCGTTTCCCCTGATAACTTCCTGTTATCTGATATTTGTTCCACACTCTAGTTATTGTTCTTATGCATACAAATACCCATTTTGATATACTTTCTTTACTTTCGCCAGCTTGCATATGTTTTATTATAGCCGCTCTCTTCTCCATTGAGATTGGTTTTGCCATCTGTAATCACCCCTAGTTACTACAAATGGTAACACTTGGACTATAAAATATCAAGTTGCTATATTATGAATTTCAAGTAGTGATTGTGATGTTTTACGCAACGAAAGCCCTAAATTAACGTGATAAGAAAGACATAAACCCATTATATGTGCACTGTTTTTTCTGAACTTATAGGAAGTAATAAAATTGGGAAGCCCGTGCAAATCCATGGCAAAGAAATCCACCGTGAATTCACGGTAGATGTAGCGAAGTTTGTATTTATAGCGTTCATCAGAATGCAAATCTGGCGGTAATTTTGACAGACTATGCTTGTAAAAAGAGCAATTATCATTAACGCATTTATGCACAATAAAATGCTTGCGATCTTTCTTTGGAGCAAGAGTTTTGTGGCAGTAAGGGCAAGACAAAATAATTGACTTAGCGTGATAATCACCATTTTGGAACTTGAAATCGCAGACTTTGCACCAAAGCTGACCTTTATTACCATTGTTGCAGTAAATGTAATCGTGAGTAGAACCGCAACGAGGGCATACGGTTTTATCAGGAACTAGATTTTGTGAGCCTGATTTTCGCTTAATAGGCAGCAACTGTTTGCCATACTTCCAAATATAATATTCAATAAGAAAAAGATAGTCATGCTTTTCAAATTTCTTGATTATAGGCAGTTTGTCGGTTTTGAACTTCTGATATTTAGGACTATGAAGCTCGTCATGAGCCCATTGCCTAAGCGGCACAAAACGACACAGAAGCGATAGTAACTCACAAATAATTTTATAATAATATTGATTTATTCCAAGTAATAATGATATAATCTCCACAGCAATGTTCTTCCTTTCTTTTGGGATATTTGGTGTGTTGATATACCCATTATATCAGAAAAAAGGGGGACATTGTTTTTTTGTTTAAAATAACTTTGAAAGCCTTGACATATAGTGGTTTTAAAAATAAATAGTAGGTAGTGCTTGACACTACCATAAAACAAATGGAGGTTATAGCATGAAAACATCAAAAAACATTCTAACAGAGAAAGAAATGGAATTGGTAAGTTTTTTAATGCAGGATTGTCAAAACACAGGAGATATACAGTCTAAACTTAAACGTCTTTTTGCAGGAACAATAGAGCAAATGCTTGAAGCTGAGATGGAAGAACATCTTGGTTATGAGAAAAACAATGTGGCGGGCAACAATAGTGGGAACAGCCGTAACGGATACAATCACAAGACAATTGTAAGTGATTATGGTGAATCAGAGATTGCTGTGCCCAGAGATCGCAATGGTGAGTTCGAGCCAAAAGTTCTTGAAAAACGTTAAACCAGAACGGATGAAATTGAGCAGAAAATCATGGCTATGTACTCAAAAGGCATGAGCCAACGGGATATTGAAGATAATATTCGTGAAATTTATGGTGCAGAAATTCCCCAAACTTTGATTTCTAAAATCACCGATAAAATTCTGCCTGAAGTGAACGAATGGCAAAATCGACCACTTGAATCGATTTACCCTATCGTTTATTTCGACGGAATTGTGTTCAAAAGTCGCAAAGACAGCCAGATTATTAATAAATGCGTCTATTCCGTTTTGGGCATTGGCATGAATGGACAAAAGGATATTCTAGGCATTTGGATCAGCGAAAACGAGGGTGCTTCATTTTACGCTTCTATTTGCTCAGACCTGAAAAAACGTGGCGTTTCCGATATTTTTATTGCCTGCCATGGGGTAACGCAAGAAAGCGGACGCCCAAAGGGCGGCTCTTGCTACGCAAAAGTACTGAATAACTTAAAAGGGCTTGGTGAAGCTATTAATGCAGTATTTCCAAAGACGAAACATATCTTTGTGTCGTGCATCAAATACGCAATTCAACAAAGTTTGTGCAATATAAGGACAGAAAAGAAGTTTGTGCTGACCTAAAGAAAATATATGGCGCAGTAAATCTCGATGACGCGGAGTATGCAAAAGAAGAATTTAGGGGAAAATGGGATAAAATGTATCCTTCTATTTTACGTTCGTGGGACACTAATTGGGCTGAACTCACTACGTTTTTTGGCTATCCACAAGAAATAAGACATTTGATTTATACAACAAATGCAGTTGAAGCTTATCACCCAATGGTGCGTAAATTTACAAAAACCAAGGCGATTTTTCGACTGACGATTCAATACGAAAGGTTGTTTTTCTTTCAATAAAAGAGATAGCAAAGAAATGGACTATGGCTGCACGGGATTGGGCACTTGCCTACAGCCAAATCATGATATTTTTTGCGGATAGCTTTACAGTCTAAATAAACCAGATACATTGAGGGCTCTGCCCTCAAACTCCCGAGGTTTATACGCCTTGGGCATACCGGTGAAATGGAAAACGGCAAGCATCATATGCCCGCCGTTTCACCGTATACGCCACAGCAAGCATGTGGTCGCTCCTCAGCGTTGCCATGTTTATGCTGTAATAAAAGTATTAACAAAAACTTGGATGGTTATTCCATTTACACTAAAGAATGTTCACAACCGAGTTTTTTGGGACAGGTCTCATGTTTATGTTGCTTATTGTAGACTTTGTTTTTTTAACGTATCCATAACTTTGTATGTTGAGATCTTTAGAACTCGAGAAGTATCTCTTATTCCACTTTCATTGGCTGTCATTTCAATAATCTTACTTTCAATCCCGTGCCTACAACCTTTATAACTATGTTCCAATTGGAAACTACCCATACAACAATCTTCATTTTTACAATAGTATCTTTGGTATCCCGTTTCTGTTTTACCATGCTTTATAACTTTTGTGCTTCCACACTTTGGACATTTCACTTCTATCATTGCCATTTCTTATCACCTATAGTTTTTGACACTTTTATACACCAAAAAACAGTTTTTTTACACTACCAAATTAATAATACTTTAATACAGTTAAAAACCACAATACCTGAGAGTAGCCCGACCAAAACGGTGGCTTCATACCATTGAAAAAGCTTATAAATCCACTGTTTTTCGAGTTATCCCAATTGTATTATTACTCGATTTCTACAAAAGTTTGTCCGTAATGGAACTTGTAGTATTCGCTTTTCTCTTTTTAAACATTTCGTAATTGCTTTTAAAAACCTCTGAATACAATACATCCAACACAAAAAGCTGTGACATCTTCGTACTTAAAGAACCTCCTTGAAACGGTCCTTCTTCTGAAAAATAGTTAAGCACCACATCAGAAAGTTGCGCAAGAGGTGACTTGGTTGAACTTGTGATAGACAAGAGTTTAATATTGTTTGCTTTTGCTAAAGTAACAATGTCTAGCAAATCTTTAGTAGATCCAGAAAATGAAAAAGCAATAATAAGAGATTTTGGGCTCATTAACGAAACTTTCATAGACGCAAAATGAATATCTTGCAAATATGAAACATTTGGAAGAATTCTTATAAATTTCCCAGTGCCTTCTATTGCCGTAACTCCCGACGAGCCAAGACCTATAAATAATATCTCATCTGCCGAATTTATTAGTTTTACCGCTTCGGTAACTTGTTCATAGTCTAAGTTGTTAAAAGTTCTTGTTAGCGAAACTACATTACTTTGCAATATTTTTTTAGCACTAGAATTTACACTATCGTCAACTTCAATGTTTTCTACATAATGATTTCTACCATCGTTATCTGGTATTGATTGTGCTAATAACATTTTGAATTCTTGATACCCTTTCAAGTTAAGGGTTCTGCAAAATCTTGTTACAGTGGCATCACCCACTTCGCAAGCTTCGGCAAGTTCTGAAATTGACATATAAATTATTTGCTGATAGTTTTCAATTATATAGTCTGCAAGAATTCTTTCAGATTTAGTGTATTCTTCATTCATAGCTTCCATTAACGTAAGCAGGTTCATTTTAAACACTTCCAATAGTTGATTTTTCCGCAATATATCGTGCTCCATAAAGTCCCGCTTTATTTCCCAATACGGCATTCTTTATATCCACACTTCTATAGCTGTCCATAATCAAATTATAAACCCTTTGCTTTATAAAATCAACTACATCATCTCTTTCCATTATACCGCCACCTAAAATAATAGAAGACGGGTTAAAGCTGTGTATAAGCGAGGCAAGCCCTACCGCTACTTCTTCAGCCCATTCTTTAAACAAAGTTTTGGCTGTTTGGTGTTCTGTATCAACTAAATCAAAAAAATCATAGCCTGTAATAGAAGTTTCGATCGCAAATAATTTTTCTGCTTTTTTAAGCAATGCCGAGGTAGAAGCGTACGCTTCATAACAACCATTTTTACCGCACCCGCAAATTTCACCGTTAAAATGGGTAATTATATGCCCAAATTCACAAGCAGAGTAAGATGAACCGCTGTATATACTACCATTTAACACCATTGCTCCACCTATGCCAGTGCCATATGTTACACATAACATATGGCTACCTAAACCTTTATTACCGTAGTGATACTCCCCTAAAGCGGCACTGTTAACATCATTTTCTACAAATACAGGTGTTTCAAATTGTCTTTCTAGTATATCCTTAATGTTCATGCCTGTATAATTTGGTATGTTTTCGTTCGCATAAATAATCGTACCAGTAACTGGGTTCACTTGCCCTGCTGTACTAATGCCTATCGCATCTGCTTTTTCCATATCACTTAGAATTGCAATAGCCTTTTCTACAACATGACCGCCCCCAAGACTTGCATCTGTATCTGTTTCTCTATATTTTAGCATTTTATCATCTGAAAAAAAAGCCGATTTAATTTTGGTTCCACCTATGTCAAGGCAAGCTATTTTCATAACACTCTCCATAATTTAACTATCGCAACTGCTTAATCATACTATTCTCAGTTATTATTATTTATTTTTGTTGCTTCAACAAATCTTTTAGCAATTTCATAAGGGCGAGTAATTGCAGAGCCTACAACACATGCAAATGCACCTTTTCCTAAACACTCTCGAAGTTGCTCTGGGCTCCAAATTCCACCCTCTGCTATCACTGGCACATCTAGCGTTTTACCAAGCTCACAAATCAACTGCAAGCTTGGTATTTTTTGACCTTTTGTATAACTTGTGTATCCGCACATTGTAGTGCTAACGATGTCAAACCCTAGTTGTTGCGCCTTTACACCTTCCTCAAATGTACTGCAATCTGCCATAAAAATTTGATTTGGATATTTTTCTCTTATTTCTTTATAAAATTCTTCTAATGTTTGTTCAAATGGTCGTAGTCTATTTGTTGCATCAGTTGCTATTATTTCACAGCCTACGGCAACTAGTTCATCTACTTCCTTTATGGTCGGCGTTATATACACATCACTTTTAACGTAATCTTTTTTTACTATGCCTATAATAGGTAAGGTTGTAGTGTTTTTTATCTCAACAATATCTGCAGCAGAATTGGCTCGTATACCCACTGCCCCAGCATCATTTGCGGCTTTTGCCATTAATGACATAATATGAGAACTGTGTAAGTGTTCGTGTTCAAGAGCTTGGCATGAAACAATTAAGCCACCTTTTAATTGATTAAGCAAATTTTCTTTTGTCACAAAATCACCTTTCTAAGTGAAAATTATTTTCATTTTATTTTTATTCCATTATAAATTATATCAAAATATAAGTCAACTATTATTTCAAAAATTGATATTGACTTTATACAATATATGTTTTATAATTCAGACATATATTTCCATACTTTTTATGTGCATTAATTTTGTTTTATGAAAATAATTTTCTTTATTCTTAGAAGTTGTATTTTTTTACAAAACGGAGATTGATTATGAAAAAAATTATGATAATTCCTCTCGACGAGAGACCGTGCAATTACCAATTTGCTAAAGCTATGTGCCCTAAAAGCGAATATGAGGTTGTACTTCCTGACCTTGAAATTTTGGGAAGAAAAAAAACACCTGCATCGACTAATCAGATACTTGAATTTATTTTTGATAATATTTGCGACTGTTCTTGTTTAATATTATCGGTAGATATGCTTGTGTACGGTGGCATATTGCCATCAAGACTGCATTACGAAGAAATAGATACTTTGCTTGAAAAATTGGATTTTATTAAACAGTTAAAACACAAAAACCCTGACCTAATAATTTACGCTTACAGCCTTATCATGAGAAATCCAAGTTATTCAGATGCAGACGAAGAACCCGATTACTATGAAGAGTGTGGTAGAGAAATACATAGATTTGGCATTCTAACCCATCTAAATGAACTGCGCTCGCTAAATGAAGATGAAGCTTCAGAGCTTGCACATATTGAAACTCATCTAAATAAAGAGCATTTGGAAGATTATTTATCTCGAAGAGATAAAAACATTGTTGTAAACAAAAGAGCTGTGGAATTAACTACCGAAGGCACAATTGATTTTCTTATAATTCCTCAAGATGATTCATCTTTGTATGGGCTTACTGCAAAAGACCAACAAGTTTTAAGGCAACATATTCTGGATAAAAAAGCATTTTTTAACGTTTATATGTATCCAGACGCTGATGGAGTGGCAAACACATTACTTGCTAGGTATATATGTAAAAACAAAGGATTTACGCCAAAGTTTTTTATAAAATATTCAAGCGAAGCAGGCAACACTATTATACCGCTTTTTGAAGATAGAAACATATGCGAAACAATAAAGTATCATATTTTAGCAATTGGTGGCAGAATTGTAGCTTGTGAAAATGACTGCGATGTTATTTTAGCCGTTAACGTACCTGCTGGGAATATGCGTGATTGGTTAGGAGAGAGCACTGCAAGCCCTACCCTACCAAATGTTGAATACGATGCACTTAGAACTCTTGTAGAGTTTGTAGAATCTATTGACTACTTTGCTATTGTTGCAAACAAACCTGTTATCATTGCAGATGTAGCATATGCTAACGGCGGTGACGTACTACTGATAGAGATGCTAAAAAAGAAGGAATTACTTTTTAAAATTGCTAGTTATGCAGGTTGGAACACATCGTCAAACTCTCTTGCTACTTGTATACCTTCTGGTGTAATTAATACACTATATACCGAAGACAATAGTGAGCTGTTTCTTGCCAAAAGATACGTTGAAGATGTATTTTACTGCGCTATAGCAAGACAACAAGTTACAGAAATGTTATCCGAAAAAGGTTCTGGCGACAATTATCTAACAGATGAAAACAATAATTTTGCATCACATCAAATAAGCTTAACATTACAAAACTTGTGTGATAAATATTTAAGAGATTCACAAGGCAAAGGGTTTGTAATTAAGAATTGTCACTTGCCGTGGAAACGCATGTTCGAACTTTCTTTTGATCTTGAAAGCAATACAAATGTGTGAAGTGTTGTTTCGCTTAAAAGCATTAGACTTCTTGCGAAATTACAAAATTCATAATTTTTCAAGGGGGATTTCGCAAGAAGTTTCCTTAATTTTGTGATGCGCTGTAATTGCGAAAGCAATTACGCAAGAACTCTATTAGAATTTACCTAGACACTTAGAGCGTGTTTATTATCTCCATTTGGTGTTTTTTTCAGTTTTTTCATTTTACTGCATCAGATCCTACTAGCATATATTCCCCGAATATGCGTCGTCGGAGGGTTCTTACAGAACAAGAAAAACTGATAATACTAATCTCTTATTAAATGATTGACAAAAGCGTAAATACTTTGTGCTTTGTGACAGTAGCACACGTACTTTGTGTTCAGAGAGCTAAGCGGTTACAAAGTATAGCGTTGTCAATCTCCTTATTGGAGATTAGTATAACAAACACCCTAAAAGCCAGACAATGAACAAACTCTTTATGAAATCAATATTCAACATATAAAAAACAAGGAGTGTTTGTATGAAAAAGTTTTTATCTATATTTTTGACGGTGGCGTTAATGTTTTCTGCTACAGCCTGCGCTCAAAAACCAAGCGAGCCTGTTAACACAACAGAAAATGCTAGCAGCTCTACTGACAAAGCTACTGAAACTGCTAAAGCTACTGAAGCTACTAAAGTTAAATTTTGGTATCTTTGGGGTGGCGACGAAGGCAAAATTATTGAAGACATTATAGCATCATATAACAAAAGCCAAGACAAGTATATTGTAGAAGGACTAAGCGTGCCAGACCAGCAGAAAATTATCGTTTCTATCTCTGGTGGCAACGGACCAGATATTAGTGATGGTTTTGGCAATGACGTTTTCAAATTCGCAAAAGAAGGTCTTTCCGAGCCGTTAGATGCAATGATTGACGCGGAAAAGTTTGACACATCAATATTTGTGGATAACGCTCTTGAACAACAGAAATACGAAGGCAAACTTTACGCACTACCTCTTAGCCTTAATGCTTTTGCATTATATTACAATAAAGATGTTTTGAAAGAACTAGGCTATAGCGAACCACCTAAAACTCTAGAAGAACTTAAAAAGATTGCTCTAGAAGCAACTAAAGTAGAAAACGGTGTAGTTACACGCATGGGCGGTATGTTTATCCCTTCAGAACAATGGGCGTTCTCTTGGGCTAACGCGTATGGTACTAATTTCGGAAGTATAGACGCAAAAGAATTTAATCCTAAAAACGAAGGATTTTTAGACGCTCTTAAATACACAGAGGATATTGTTAAAATCACAGGTTCTGCTCCCCTTAACACATTTGTAACAAGCGGAAACAGCAACTATGGCAATCCACAAGACCCATTTGTTTCAGGCACACAACTTTTTAGAGTTGATGGACCTTGGTACTACAATATTGCTAAAAGTGCAAACCCAAATCTTAATTTTGGTATTGCTCCATTCCCAGGTTCGGAAAAAACCGGTTCAAGCGGATACAGTATTTTAGAAACTTCTAATATGTTTATCCCATCAACTGCTAAAAACAAAGAAGGCGCATGGGATTTTATGAAGTATATAACTACTGGTGAAGGCTCTAAAATGTTTGTTATGAAAAAAGGCGACCTCGCTCCGACAAAAGCGTTACTAGACGACGAAGAGGTTATAAAATCTAACGAGCATTTCCCTGTATTCTTTGACATAATAAAAGGCGGCAAACTTCTTTCTATGCCAATGTATGAAAATACTACTGATTATCAAACAGCGGTATTTAATACAGCTGTTTCAATAATTCAAGGCAAGAGCGAAGCTGAAGCTATAGCAGATTACGATAAGACTATTTCAAGTATTGCTCCGAAGAAATAAATTAGGCTATTTAGTAACCACCCATATAAATTTCTATAGCAATTCAGTTTTGTATATATAAATTTGTTCGCCGAAAACGCACTAATGCCTGCGATTTTCATCTCCAAATTTATGAGTAAAACACGGATTTGCTCTATGGGTGGTTACAAGCTAAGAGCTTGTTTATCATCTCTCTTTGAGAACATCCCGAAAACAGGTTCTTAAAACAAAAGTCGAGGAAGTGTTTAAACTTGAGCAAAACAATTAACACTCTAGCAACTAGGCAAAAGAAAAGTAAGTTTAACAACGACAGTTTAGCTGGCTTTTTGTTTGCATCGCCTTTTATTGTTGGTTTCTTGCTTTTTAATTTATACCCTATAATAATGTCTGCTTACTACAGCTTTACAAACTTTAGCGCAATAAAAAAACCCGTCTTTATCGGGTTCGAGAACTATATAGATTTATTTAATGACCAATTATTTTACAAAAGCTTGTACAATACAATATTTTACACTGTTTTTTCTGTTCCATTAATCATTATTATTTCTATTATCATCGCCTCTTTACTTAATATGAACATAAAGTTTAGATGTGCAGTGAGAGCTATATTTTTCATACCGTCAATTGTGCCGATTGTTGCTGGAACTATGATTTGGATATGGCTAATGGACCCAACAAACGGCTATATTAACAAATTCCTTGCTTTGTTTGGTATACCTGCTGTAAACTGGCTGGGTGACTATAAAGTAACAAAAATTTCGCTGATAGCTATGACATTATGGGGTATCGGCACGACTATTGTGCTGTTTTTGGCTGCCATACAGGATATACCAAAATCCACATTTGAGGCGGCAGACATAGATGGCGCTGGGGCTTTTAGTAAATTTATAAACATTACAATCCCTAGCATAGTACACATAATTTCTTATCAGATAATTTTAGCTGTAATAAACAGCTTTCAATACTTTACTCAAGCATATGTTATAATAGGTTCTCAGTCTGGAAAAGTAATTACAGGCAACGAAGGTGGACCGCAACAATCGTTACTTATGTACCCTCTATACTTGTTTTATAATGCTTTTAACAAGCTAAATATGGGCAAAGCATCTGCTATGTCATGGATTTTGTTTATAATCGTTGGTATCTTAACGTTTTTTATAATAAAATTATCAAAGAAGTGGTCGTTATACGATTAATCATAAAAGGGTGGTCTTTCTAAAATGGATAAATTCAAAAAGCAAATACCCAGTTTATCTGTGTATTTACTCGCTCTTGTTTTTCTTTTCCCCTTTGTGGTGATGGTGTCCACTTCATTAAAAAGTACTGAGGAGGCATTTGCCACAGGTTTTAATTTAATTCCAAATAATTTCGTATTAGATAATTATGTTACTGTTTTTAAAAAAATTCCATTTGTAAGATATATGCTAAACACCCTTGTTGTTACGGGTGCTAACGTTTTGGGCACCGTTATCGTAACGCCTATGGTAGCTTATTCCCTTTCAAAACTTAATTGGCGTGGGAAGGGTTTTGTACAATTTTTGGCAGTTGTCACTTTATTAGTGCCTTATACATCTGTAATGGTACCTCTCTATAAATTTTGGGTTTCATTAGGCTTAGTTGGCACTTTTTGGCCTCTTATAATCCCATCATTTTTTGGGTATCCCTACTACATTATTGTACTTAGGCAATTTATGCTAAGCTTGCCAGATGAGCTTTTTGAAGCGGCAAAAATTGATGGGTGCAACCAACTTCAAAGGTTTACGCATATCGCATTACCACTTTCTAAATCTGGTATACTTACAATAACAATCTTTTCGTTTCTGTTTACATTTTCAGATTTCTTAGGACCGTTGCTTTACTTAAACGATGAAAAGTTGTACACTCTTTCACTAGGTTTACAGTCGTTCATGGGAGAACATACTGTTGATTGGACAGGGCTTATGGCAGCATCTACGTTGTTCATATTACCAGTTTTGATATTGTTTGCCTTTTCTGAAAAGTATTTTATTGAAGGAATTTCCACTACTGGTATCAAATAATAGAGTTCTTGCGTAATTACTTTCGCAATTACAGCTCATCACGCAATTAATGAAACTTCTTGCGAAATTCCCCTTGAAAAATCAGGAATTTTGTAATTTCGCAAGAAGTCTAATAACGAAAACACACAAAATGAAGCCCCATATTTTCACTTAAAATATGGGGCTTCATTTTGTGTGGAGCAAGTGACACTTTTTATTAAAAACACTACATATATAGCATCTTGAACACTCAATACTATTATTGATTTTTTGTCAATTCATTTAAGTGAGAATAGTATAAGTTTGGGAAGAAAAAAAATTATTTCCTTTAATCCTCGTCATCCTCCAATTGCAACATTTCATCGAACAAATAATGATTTATATCAAAAAAGAGAGTATCTCTATTCATGACAATATCAGCCAGATTTCTATTGTGACTAAACTCAACGATAAACGAGTAAGCAGTTCTGGCTAAAACGTGAGCTACAAATTCTGCATTAACTTTTCTTATTTTACCAGCATCTATAAGTTTGTTTAGTACTCTTTGGATGTATTTCGGATCTTCTCTAAAGAAATAAAGTGCTAAAAGTTCATAGGCAATTCTTTCGTTGTACTGCTCCATAATAGCTATTCTAAAGATTTTTCTCATCATATCTGAAACTTCTAAAGGAAACACTTGTTCCCAGTCTAAAAAATAAATCAAAAACTCCCTAGCGTTCATATATTTGAGTGCTTCATTCATTTCCTCGTCTGAATATGAATTACTAACCTGCATACTTTTATAACAATCAAAAATCACAACTAAAAGTTCATGTTTTGATTTGAAGTGGTTATAAATGGACGGTTGAGCAATACCAACACCTTTGGCTAAATCTCTCATAGAAACATTTGAATAACCTTTTTTGGAAAATAAATCTATAGCAACATCTAGTATTTTTTGTTTTGTCGGCTGATCATAGAATTGTATTCTTGGACATTTCTTTTTTAAAAACCTAACACTTTTTCCCTCTTTAGTTTTTCTTTCATTTGTCATACAATACCCCTCAATAGCACTTTATAATCAAAGTTATTTTACCATATAATCAGTTTAAATTCTATAGTAAAATAAAAACAAATATAAACGGAAATTGACTCTAAAATCGACATTTTAGATACTATTTACAAAATTGTCGAAATATTATTTAAGAAATGTCGATTAATGTCGAAAATAACATTTATTCTATTGGTGGTATTGTTACAATTGCACTCATTAAAGCAACATAAATCTCAAATAACTTTAGCTTGCTTTTAATTCAAGGCGCAATCTATCAGATATTAATGCAATAAATTCGCTGTTTGTTGGTTTTCCTTTGTGATTGTTAATTGTGTAGCCAAATATATTATCAATTGCATCTATTTTGCCTCTATTCCATGCAACTTCTATAGCATGTCTAATAGCTCTTTCCACTCTGCTTGGAGTTGTATTGCATTTTTTTGCTATACAAGGATAAAGTTCTTTTGTTATGTAGTTCAAAACATCAATATCAACTACCGCCATCATTATAGCTTCTCTCATATAGTTGTATCCTCTTATGTGTGCCGGAACACCTATTTCATGCAAAATATTAGTCACTTTAGCTTCTAGGCTAACAGAGCTAGATATTTTACTTTTCTCATCTTTATTATTTTTCACAATAGTTTGTGATTGTTTAATTCTTTCTACTAACGAATCCATATCAAACGGTTTAGTCAAATAAAAATCCGCACCCGATTCCAACGCTTTTTGTGATATCGAATCTTGATTCATAGCTGAAATCATTATGCTATAAATTTTATTATCTATTTCCGAACTTTTCTTAATTTTGTCCAAAAGTCCAAATCCATCAAGTCTTGGCATTATTCCATCAATCAATAATACATTAGGTCTGTAGTTTTTTATTTTTTCAAAAGCTTCATAGCCATCATGGGCTATTGCAACAATTTCAAAATCTGTCGTTTTTTCTAAATAATTTACCAAAATATCGCAAAAATCCTTATTATCATCAACAATTAAAATTTTAGTAACCTCTGAATTCATAAAAATCTCCCCTAAAAATTATTATATATTTGGGAAACACACCCAAATTTGGTAGCAATTACCAATTGAATTTATTATATTACAATATTTTTATAAAATCAAGCTTTTTTTCTTTTTTTATAATAATATTGACAAAAAGATTTTTTTGTCAAAAAAGGCAAATTAATTTTTAATTTTTACGACAAAATATGGTTGTTTTTTGCAAGTAAAAGCTATAAAATGTTAATAAAAAAGTGACCATATGTAGTATTTGAGGAGGATTTTTCTTGATTAGTGTTGCCAAAGATGAAAAAAACTTAATCGTCATAATAGATGGAGAAATAGACCATCATACTTCTTCTGAATTTAAAGAAGTAATTGATATGGAGTTTAGTAAAAAGAATTTAAAAAATGTAATTTTTGATTTTAAAAATGTAACTTTTATGGATAGCTCCGGAATTGGTCTTATTATTGGCAGATATAAAAACGCCCAAAAGAAGATGGGACAAGTTATTATTTACAATGTTAATGACGATTTATCACGTTTAATAGAAATTTCTGGACTTAAAAAAATTATTAAAATAGTTAGTTCACGTGATGAAGCTTTTGCGTTAACAAAATCTTTTAATTAGCCGGGGGTATGTTTATGAAATTAAATGAAGTTAATATAGAAATGGATAGCAACTCTTCTAATGAAAGTTTTGCAAGAATTTGTGTTTCGGCTTTTGTAGCTCCTTTAAACCCATTAGTCTCAGAAATTTTAGATATTAAAACCGCCGTTTCGGAAGCTGTAACTAATTGTATAATTCATGGTTACGAAAATAACGCCGGCAAAATTTACATAAACTTAAAACTTATAAATGATGAACTTACTGTCAGTATTAAAGATTTAGGAGTTGGTATAAAAGATATTTCCGAAGCTACAACGCCTCTATTTACATCAAAACCTCACCTTGAAAGGTCTGGACTTGGCTTTACAGTTATGACTTCTTTTATGGATGATGTTAAAATCAATTCATCTTTAGGAGTTGGCACAGAAATAGTTATGAAAAAAAAGATTAAATGCGACTCTTGTCAGGAGTGATTTAGATTGGACAGAACTCTTGAGCTAATTTTAAAGGTTCAACATGGCGATGAAGAAAGCAAAGAAATTTTAATTAGGGAAAATACTGGTTTAATCTGGAGCGTCGTTAAAAGATTTTTAGGGCGTGGATATGAAGCAGAAGACCTTTATCAAATAGGTTCAATTGGGCTTTTAAAAAGCATTTTGAAATTTGATTTAAGCTTTGAAGTTAAATTTTCGACATATGCTATACCTATGATTATCGGAGAAATAAAAAGATTTTTAAGAGATGACGGAATTATAAAAGTTTCTCGTCCTCTAAAAGAAATAGCTATAAAAGCCAAATATGTTCGAGAAGAGCTTACTAATAAAAAAGGTGAATGCCCTACTATTAACGAGCTTGCAAAAGAAATAGGTATATGTGTTGAAGAATTAGTAGAAGCGCTTGACGCATCTAAAGAAGTTGAATCTTTGTATCAAGTTGTGCATCAAGGGGAAGGAGGAACTATTTATTTAATAGACAAGCTTGAACAACTAGAAAGCCCTGGCGACGATATGGTAGACTCTTTGGCTTTAAAAGAAGTCATAAACAAGCTTGACCAAAAAGAACAACAAATAGTTATGTTACGTTATTTTGAAGATAAAACTCAAACAGAAGTTGCAAAGGAAATTGGCGTTTCACAGGTTCAGGTTTCTAGGCTTGAAAAGAAAGTTTTAAAAACCTTGCGAAAATATTTAGAGGTATTATGAGCGAATGAAATTTATCATTCGCTTTTAATACCTCTGTTTCGACTTTTTAAGAGATAGAGATAAAACTGTTGGCTATGCCCACACACGCCACTTTTGTAAAAGTGGGCAAAACTTTTATCTTTATATTAGTCTTTTGTTTGCATACCTTTAACAGTAACATTTCCCTGCTTCATATTCGCTTTGTTTATTTTAATGTTAAATTTTTTCTCGATTTTTGTTAAGTGCCTAATTTCTGATGATGTAGCGATATTAACAACAGAACCCGTTTTACCCATTCTTCCAATTCTTCCCGCTCTATGAAGATAAATCAAAGGATTTTCGCAAATTTCAAAATTAATTACATGTGACAATTCGCTAATATCAAGACCTCTTGATGCTATATCAGTAGTTAAAAGCAAAACCGAAGAGCTGTTTTTAAAAGTTCTAAGCATTTCATGTCTTTCCATCTTCTTCAAATTACTATGCAAGCAAAAAGCTCTAATTTGATGAAAATTCAAACGTTTAGCAAGGTTTTCCATATCTTCTTGGTTGTTTATAAAAACCAAGCCTCTATTAATTTTCTCACCATGAAAAACTTTCCTCAAAATTTCAATCTTATCTCTTTCCTCGCAAACAAACATATAGTGAGAAATACTTTCTGGAATTGCATTTTTCTTATTAATTTTTATAACTTTTAAGTTTTTACTAATACTTTCAGCTTTTTCTACAGCATCATTTTCCATAGTCGCAGAAAAAAACAAAAGCTGTCTGTCTTTTTGTGTTAATTTTACAACTTGTTCTAGTTGTGAAAAATTAGTATCGTCAAGCATTCTATCTGCTTCGTCAATAACAATAGTTTTAACATAATGCGCCGACAATTTTTTTAGATTTTTAATTTCTAAAATTCTTCCACAAGAACCGATAATTATTTTAGGCTTTTTCTTTAAAGACTCGATTTGCCTATTTATATTCGCCCCCCCTATTATAAGAGCAGAGCTATCTTTTTCAATACTTTCGCAAACTTTATGAACTTGGTGAGAAAGTTCTTGTGTTGGCGTAATTATTATTGCTTGTGGCGATTTTATAGACGGGTCTATCTTGTCTAAAATCGGCAGTAAGTAGGCAAGCGTTTTTCCGCTCCCTGTTTGGGAAACAAAAACGCAGTCTTCCCCTTCTGTAATAGGCGTAAATGCCTCTTTTTGTATTTCTGTTGGCTCTGTTATGTTTAAAGCTTTAAGCTTGTCTATATATTTTACAGGAAAATTATAATCCATTTTTAACCTCTGTTCTTCAAATAATATTAAGTATATCATGCCTATTTATTAGTGTCAAATTCAATATAATCAATTTATTTCGCTTGTTTTGCAAAACATAGGAATAATAATTAATTTTAAGGTAAAAATAGTTTTAATTATATAGCAATTCCTTTTTACATATATAAATTTGGAATTGCTCTAAAGGTGGTGAAGTATTGATAATTGACAAAAACTTAACGAAAACTAAAGAAGATTTAAAAACTCACTTTAACATAGGAAAAAGTTTTGATATTGTTGGCAGAGAACTCGTTGTCGGTGGTGTTGAAGCTTATATGGTTATGATAGACGGTTTTGCCAAAGATGATATGCTTCTGCATATTACCTCAAGACTTCAAAGAATAGAATATTTTTCTGGTTCTTTAAGCGCTCCTCTTCTAATAAAATCCTTTATTGGCTATATGGAGGCAGAAGAAGTTGACGATTTCAGCAAAATCGAAGATTTTATTTTATCAGGGGCAATAGCTCTTTTTGTGGATTCGCTTGAATGTGCAATTATAATTGACGCAAGGACATATCCTGTACGCTCGCCTCAAGAACCTGATTTAGAGAAAGTCTCAAGAGGCCCTAGAGATGGCTTTGTGGAAACTATTATTTTTAACACTGCTTTAATTAGAAGAAGAATAAAAGACCCTAATTTGATTTTTGAAATAAAAACTGTAGGCAAGCAATCGAAGACCAACGTAGTTATGGCTTATATGCAAAATAATTGTGAAAAAGAATATGTTGAACAAATAAGCAAAAAAATAGATGCAATTAAAGTTAAATCTTTGGTAATGGCAGAAAAATCTCTTGTAGAGCTACTTATTGAAAAAAAATGGTGGAACCCTCTTCCACAAGCGAGATTTACAGAAAGACCAGACGTTGCCGCTTCACACTTACTAGAAGGTCATTTAATTATTATGGTTGACACAACTCCAAGTGTTATAATTCTTCCTACTACAATTTTTCATTTCACACAGCATGCAGAAGACTATTACCAAAATGTTTTTATCGGAACATATTTAAGATGGGTTAGATTTGCCATAATGATTTTGTCTTTAGTCCTAACTCCTTTGTGGCTGTTAGTTGCACAAAACCCAGAATTATTGCCACAAAGTTTAGAATTCATAGGACCTGAGAAACACGGCACCATACCACTTCTAGTGCAATTTTTGGTGCTAGAATTTGGTATTGACGTGCTTAGGCTTTCTTCAATCCACACCCCCAGCAGTTTATCTACTTCTTTAGGCATTATCGGCGGTCTTATGTTAGGGCAAATGGCAATTGATGTCGGTTGGTTTATACCAGAGACTGTGCTTTATATGTCTATCGTAGGAATCGGAACTTTCGCCACCCCTAGCCTTGAATTTGCTATGGCTATAAGAATTTTCAGGCTTTTTCTTCTTATATTAACAGGTGTTTTCCATATACCAGGGTTTATTATCGGACTTATTATAGAATTTTCAATTTTAGCGTTTACAAAAAACGGAAGCAAGAGAAGTTTTTTGTGGCCTTTAATCCCTCTAAACTTAAAAGCGCTTGGTCATGTCATTTTCCGCTCGCCAACGCCTAAAAAATAAGGTTTGAGCTCTTTTTAAAAATTTTTTTAATTTTTTTTTAAAAAACACTTGCAAATTTTTAAATTTAATGTTACAATGTGTCTTGTCAATTTGAGGAGCCCGAGTGGCGGAATGGCAGACGCAAAGGACTTAAAATCCTTCGGGGGCAACCCCGTGCCGGTTCGAGTCCGGCTTCGGGCATAAAAAACAACAGTATATCTGTTGTTTTTTTCTTTTTCAGGATATTTTAAGGTAGGTGGTATTTTGGATAACATTTTAAGCGCTCAGTTTAGAGGCGGGTTAAAAGAATGTGCTCATTATGGCTATATATGTGCTGTTAATGAAAATGGTGTTTTGTTTTCACTTGGAAACGAAAACGAAATGTGCTATATGCGTTCTGCTTCAAAGCCTATTCAAGTTCTGCCGTTTTTGCTTCAAGGTATTGATAAAACTTACGGTTTAAACGAACAAGAAATAGCTTTAATGTCCGCTTCACATCACGGGCAATTTGAACACATTGAAATAATAAATTCTTTAATTGAAAAAACCAATATTAATGAAGAAGACTTAGTAATGCCTTTAAGCTACCCACAAGACTCATTAGCACACAATCATATGATTAAAAACGATATACCGCCTAGAAAAATTTATCATAACTGTATTGGAAAGCATGTTGCACTAATGCTTTTTATGCGTCATAACGGCTGTTTGGAAAAAGATTATTGGAAAATAAATTCTTTAGTCCAACAAAACATAATTAGTTTCATTTCAAAATTTTCCGAATATGATAAAGATATGATTAATATAGGAATAGACGGTTGTGGCGTCCCTGTTTTTGGAATGCCTATAAAAAACATAGCTAAAGCTTATTTAAAACTCGGTTGCCCAGATTTAATTGATGATAGTATTTTAGCTAATACCGTTTCTTTTAACACAAGCATTATGAACAGAAACGGACAGACAATTTCTGGTCTTAATGCTCTTGACCATATTCTTTTAAGCGATAGTAATATTGTTTCAAAAATCGGCGCTTGGGGTCTTTCTTGTGTGTCTCTTAAAAAAGAAAGAATGGCTTTTGTAGTTAAAAATTTAAGCGGATTGATGGAGCCTTTACCTATTATAGTTGCATCTGTTTTAAAACAAATAAACTATAGCAACAAAGAAACTATACATAATTTAGAAAAACATTCCGAAAGTGTGCTTAAAAATGATTTAGGTTTCGAAGTTGCTACACATAGAGCTATTTTTAAAATTTAACAAAAGTACAATTGACTAAATTTATATTTTTATATATAATGATTTTGATTTAAAATTAATTGATTTAAGGAGTGTAATTATGTTTTTAAATGTTGCAACATTAATAAGTACAATAATCAAACCCGGTGATGGAGTTGCACAAACTACACAAGCAGTAGCTAGCACAGGAGACCAAGCCTCTTCTACAGGTGGTTTTTTAAGCAGTCTTAGTCCTACTGGTGCAATCTTAATGTATGTAGTGATTTTTGGAGCTGCATATTTTTTAATAATTCGTCCACAAAAAAAGCGTGAAAAAGAAATGAAACAAATGCAAGCTGCTTTAGCAGTTGGTGACAATGTTGTTACTTCTTCTGGAATGTTTGGTACTATAACTGGTGCTGGAGAAGATTGCTTCATCGTTGAATTCGGTACAAATAAAGGCGTACGTATACCTATTAGAAAAGTGGATATAATTGGAAAGAAGGAGCCTTTAATGTCTGCTCCTAAAGAATCTTAATAATCTCCTTTACTTAAATAGCAAATACTTCTATTTATATAAATAAAAAAGTGCTTGTTTATTTTTTAAAAGCACTTTTTTATTTAACCAAACGCTTAACAACTTTTACTTCGAGAGCGGGATTATTAACTTTCTTCTTTATTAGACTTCTTGCTAAATTACAAAAATTATAATTTTTCAATGAAATTTCGCAAGAAGTTTCATTAATTTCGTGATGCGCTGTAATTGCGAAAGCAATTACGCAAGAACTCTATTAATAAGGATGTGTTTTCCGATGAAGAAGTTTTTTATATTAGTTATGTTTATTTTAAATATTTTATTAAATAATTTTTCTGTTTTTGCTTCTAATTCTAAACCACGTGAAATTAATTTAATTTCGCCTTCGGCTGTTGTAATAGACGCTAAAACTGGTGTAGTTATTTTTGACAAAAATAAAGACGAAAAACATTACCCTGCTAGTATTACAAAAGTTATGACAGCTCTGCTCACTATTGAATATGCAAAATCTATTGACGCTAAAGACGGTTTTTTAGAAAAAATAGTTTTTTCTAAAGAAGCTGTTAATTCCGCTAAAAACAGCAGTAACATATCTATGTTTGAAGGCGAAACTCTAACTATTAGAGATGCGCTTTATGCTATGATGCTAGAATCTGCTAACGAAGTGGCTAACGCCTTGGCAGAAAAAATATCTGGTAATAATTCTAATTTTGCAAATCTTATGAACAAACGTGCCAAGGAGCTTGGCGCTACTAATACAAATTTTGCAAACCCACATGGACTAAACGATCCTAATCATTACACAACAGCGCAAGACATGGCTCTAATATTTAAAGAAGCGATAAAACATAGAGAATTTTTAGACTTAATCGGCACATTAAGTTATGATATTGACCCAACAGAAAAACAAACAGAAATTAGAAAACTTAATAATAGCAACAAAATGATTTTGCCTAGCTCAAAGTTTTATAATGAAGATGTTTATGGTGGAAAAACAGGTTACACAACAGATGCTAAACACACATTAGCAACTTATGCAAAGCGTGGAGAAAATGAACTCATCATAATAATTTTAAACGCAGATAAGTATGCGCCTTATAAAGACACCACCGCTTTAATTAAATATTGTTTTCCTCTGTTTAAAGAGCATTTGGCTTTTAACAGTTTAACTTATGACAAAAAAGTTAATGTTTTTAATAAAGATAATAGCTTAGTCGGGACTGTAAACGTAAAAGCGTCAAGTGATGTTTCCGTTACGATAGCTGAAAATAAAATTGGTAATATAAATATTAAAGAAATTTTACCAGAAAAACTAAATAGAAGCGTTGCTAAAGACGAAGAAATTGGTCAAATAATGGTTTATTGTGATGATGTTTTAATTGGCACTTCTAAAGCAGTTGCTTCAAATGCTGTTCTTGTAGAAAAAAAAGTAGAGCAAGCAAGTGTCGATACTAAAACAGAGAAAATAGACAAAACAGATAAAAGTTTTTTTAAAAAGATTACACTTTTTGCAAAAACTCCTTCAATTAATATTTCGCCTTTTGTTTTTAACGGCTTACTAATATTTTTAGGAGTTATTTTTGGTATCATAATAAAATTACGTTTTGACGCTATTAGACTAAGAAACAGACGAAGTGCTAGATATAGACTTAGAAAAGTACAAAAACCTAGATACAAATATAAAAAACTATAAAATTATTTAAGCGAGGTTACTATGTACGAAACTATAAAATCCGAACTAACTTACAAAGGGCGAATGATCGATGTTGTTTGTGATACAATTATTCTTCCAGACGGCAAAGAAGCTGTTAGGGAATGTGTTGTACATGGCGGGGCTTCTGCTATAATCCCTATTATGGACAATTTAGACATATTGCTTGTAGAGCAATATAGACACCCTGCAAAAGCTATGACGCTTGAAATTCCTGCTGGAACTCTTGAAAAAAACGAAGACCCTTTCATTTGTGCCAAGAGAGAGCTTGAAGAAGAAACTGGGTATTATTCTGATAACATTTCTTTTTTATTTAAAATGTATTCTGCAATAGGATTTTGCACCGAAGTTTTACACATTTATGTTGCAAAAGATTTGAAAAAATCAAAACAAAATTTAGACGAAGATGAATTTGTCACTGTCAAAGCTTTTAGTATTGATGAAGCTTTTGACAAAATTTTCACAGGTGAAATAGTCGATAGCAAAACTATATCTGCTGTTTTAGCTTTAAAAAACAATAGATTTCTTGCGTAATTGCTTTCGCAATTACAGCGCATCACGAAATTAATGAAACTTCTTGCGAAATTTCCATTAAAAAATTATCAATTTTGTAATTTCTCAAGAAGTCATTTAAACAAATTAAGGGGATAACTTCAATGAGTGATATTGCACAAAAACTGCTGGCTTTTGTTTTATACTTTATTGTCGTTCTTGGTATAGGTGTATACTTTATGCTTAAACAAAGAGCTAACAATAACAGCGAATATTTTTTAGGTAGTAGAAAGATGGGTGCTTGGGTTACAGCTCTAAGCGCACAAGCCTCTGACATGAGTGGTTGGCTATTAATGGGCTTTCCTGGTGCTATATTAGCGGCTGGATTTGGGCAAATTTGGATAGCAGTTGGACTTATTTTGGGTTCGTATTTAAACTGGCTATTTTTGGCAAAAAGATTAAGAAGATTTACTAAAGCTGCTGACGACGCTATTACTATACCTGAATACTTAACAAAAAGATTTAAACAAAAATCACACACACTTCAAGTTGTATGCGCAGTCATCTTTTTTATATGCTTCACAGTCTACGTAGCTTCTGCCTTTAAAGCAGGTAGCACTCTTTTTTCAACAGTTCTTGGACTAAATTCAGATGTTGCGATGATAATTTTTGCTCTTATCATAATCGGCTATACTTTTACAGGCGGTTTCGCCGCTGTTTGCTGGACAGACTTCTTTCAAGGAATGCTAATGCTTTTTGCTCTTGTTTTTACACCTATAGCATTAGTTATGACAAAATCAACTTCTGGAATTTCAGAAATAGCTATAAATTCTCCAGGCTTTTTTAACCTACTTCCTACAGGAAAACTTGATTATGAAAGCGTTACAACAATTTTATCAGGTCTTGCTTGGGGGCTTGGCTATTTTGGTATGCCTCATATAATAGTTCGTTTTATGGCTATTGAGAACAGCTCTATGATAACTAAATCGAGAAGAATTGCTGTTGTTTGGGTTGTAATATCTTTTATCGGTGCAATTGCCGTTGGAATTTTAGGAAGAGCAATGTTCCCAGAGCTTATTAAAAGCGGAAGCGAAGAAGTTTTTATTAGAATGATAGATTTAGTTTTCAATCCATTTTTCGCAGGAATTGTATTATCCGCTATTTTAGCTGCTTCTATGAGTACGGCAGATTCTCAGCTTTTGGTTGCTTCTTCTGCTTTTACAAACGATATTTATTTACCTATGTTTAGACAAAAAGCAAGTGATAAGGAATTAGTTTGGGTTGGAAGAATTTTGGTTATTGTTTTATCTGTTGTGGCTTTTTTCATAGCAAGAGATAAAAACAGCGGAAACATAATGAGCTTAGTTTCAAACGCTTGGGCTGGTTTTGGAGCTGCTTTTGGTCCTGTTATTTTGCTTTCGCTTTATTGGAAACGTTTTACATACAAAGGTGCTATTTCTGGCATTATCTTAGGTGGTCTCACTGTTTTTATTTGGATAAAACTAATGTCTTTTACTGGAATTTATGAGCTTTTACCTGGCTTTATTTTAGGTTTTGCAGGTTGTGTTATCGGTTCGTTAGTTGACAACGAACCTTCTAAAGATGTTTTGAACATTTATGATAGAGCTTTAGACGTAAGTATTGATGACTAAAAGCTTGTACAAAGGGGATTTTTATGAAAAAACGAGCATTAATTAGCGTTAGTGATAAAGACGGAATCATTTCATTTGCAAAAAAACTTATAGAAAATAACTATGAAATAATTTCTACTGGAAATACAGCTAAGTTTTTAAAAGAAAACGGAATTCAAGTTTTACTAGCTGAAGATGTTACTGGTTTTCCAGAATGTTTAGACGGAAGAATAAAAACTATACACCCAAAAATTCATGGTGGTATTTTAGCGATTAGAGAAAACCCGTCTCATATGGATAAACTTAGCGAGCTGTCTATTGATTTAATTGACATCGTAGTTATAAATTTATATCCTTTTAAAAACACAATAGATAACCCAGAACACACTTTAGAGCAAGCAATAGAAAATATAGATATAGGCGGCCCTACTATGATTAGAGCCGCTGCTAAAAATTATAAATACGTAACGGTAGTTACAGATAAATCACAGTATGACGAAGTTATTGAAAGAATAGATAAAAACGAGTTAGATGAGAAATTCAACTTCAAACTTTCTTGTGAGGCTTTTTCTCACACCGCTACATATGACGGTCATATTGCTAATTATATGAACAAAAAAATTAGTAATTCTAACTTTTGCGATAAATTGTTTTTTAAGTTTGAAAAATTGCAAAACTTACGCTACGGCGAAAACCCTCACCAACAAGCAAGTTTTTACTCAACTGACTTAAAAAATGAGTGTGGCATAGAAAAAGCTAAATCTATTCATGGAAAAGAGCTTTCATACAATAATATTTCAGACGCTCAAGGGGCTATAGACGCTTGTTTGGAGTTTGACGAGCCTGCTTGTGTAGCTGTTAAACACGCTACTCCTTGCGGTGTTGCCGTTTCTAAAACACCTCTTGAAGCTTTCGAAAAAGCTAGAGATTGCAATTCTATTGCTATTTTTGGTGGTATTGTTTGCTTTAACGCGGAAGTTGACGAAGATACTGCAATTAAGCTTAATGAGATATTTTTAGAAATAGTAATTGCACCTTCGTATTCACAAAAAGCTATAGAGGTTTTGACCAAAAAACAAAATTTAAGAATATTAATTTTAGAACAGCTAGATATTAAACACCCAAGAAATAAAGAAAGCTTGGAATTTAAAAGCGTTGGTGGCGGTGTTTTAATTGAACAAAAAGATAATTTAACAATTTCAGATTATGAAAAAGTTGCAACTTCAAAAGAGCCCACATCAGATGAATTAAAAGATTTGCTTTTTGCTATGAAAGTTGTTAAACATGTTAAATCTAATGCTATAGTTATAGCTAAAAATGGGCAAACTATTGGAATAGGGAGCGGTTTTGTTTCTCGTATAGAAGCTTGTAAGCACGCACTTGAGCAAGGTGGGGATTTGTGCAAGGGAGCAGTTTTGGCTTCTGATGCTTTCTTTCCTTTCTCTGACGTTGTGAGCGAATGTGCTAAATTTGGGATTAGTTCAATAATTCAACCAGGTGGCTCTAAAAACGACAATGACTCTATAGAAGAATGTGATAAGAGCAATATTTCTATGGTTTTCACGGGAAGTAGACATTTTAAGCACTAGGTCACGTTTAAAAACTTCAGTTTTTAGAGATGTCCCTTAATTTCAAAGGAGAATAATATGCCAAAAAGAAATGAAATTGATAACAAATTCAAATGGAAAATTGAAGATTTATTTGCAAATGATGAGTTGTGGAGAAAATCTTACAATGATTTAAAAGATAATATTTATAAAATGGAGTCTTTTAAGGGCAATTTAACAACCCCACGCAACGTTTTTGAATGTTTAAAGCTTAGAGATGAATTATCTGTTTTGGCAGAGCAAGTGTTTGTTTATGCTACAATGAAGTTCCACGAAAACACAAAAGACGGAAAATATCAGTCAATATCTGACTTAGCCGAAAGCTTAACTATTTCTTTTAGCGCTTCTACTTCTTATATAGAGCCGGAAATTTTAGAGCTTCCAGAAGATTTTTTGGAAAAAGCTATAGAAGAAATTGAAGGATTTAACGTTTATGAGCATTATTTCAAAGAGATATTTAGGTCTAAAGAGCATATGCTTGATGCTAAAGGCGAAGAACTTTTAGCTAAAACGCAAGATCTTGCTTCTGCATCTTCTAATATTTATGACATGATTCACGATGCTGATATGGTTTTTAAACCAATCAAAAACAGCAAAGGCGAGCAATTTGAACTTACGCAAGGCAAATATATTTCTTATATGGAATCTTTTGACAGAGAACTTAGAACAAATGCTTTTCATAGCTATTATGAAACTTATATAGCTCAAAAAAACACTTTAGCATCTGTTTATTATGCAAATGTTAAAAAAGACTTTTTCTACGCTAAAATAAGGAATTTTAAATCGTCTCTTGACGAAGCTTTGTTTTCTTACAACATTCCAGAAGAAGTGTATATAAATTTGATTGAAACTATACACAACCATTTGCCTTTAATTCATAAATACATTGATATAAGAAAAGAAGCGCTTGGCGTTTCCGAACTCCATATGTACGATTTGTACGTTCCTATTGTTAAAGACGCTAACACCGAAATCAACTACGACGACGCTAAAGAAACTGTTATAAAAGCTTTAGCACCTCTTGGCGAAGAATACGTTAGCAAAGTTAAAGAAGCTCTTGAAAACGGCTGGGTAGACGTTTATGAAAACGACGGTAAACGAAGTGGTGCGTATGCTTGGGGTGCTTTCGGAGCACACCCTTACATCTTGATGAATTTTGATAACAAAATCAACGATATGTTCACTTTAGCTCACGAAATAGGTCACGCTATGCACAGTCATTACACATGGTCAAACCAACCATATGTTTACGCTAATTACACTATTTTCGTTGCCGAAGTTGCGTCAACTGTAAACGAATGTTTGCTTATGAATTATTTAATTAACAACACTAAAGATGAAATTTTAAAGAAATACTTAGTAAACTATTCTTTAGAACAATTTAGAGGTACAGTTTTTAGACAAACAATGTTTGCCGAGTTTGAAATGAAAGCACATAATTTAGCACAAAACGAAACTCCTCTGACTTGGGAAGTTTTAAACGAGCTGTACCGTGACCTTAACATTTTGTATTACGGCAAAAATATTGTTATGGACGAGCAAATTGACTATGAATGGTCAAGAATACCTCATTTTTATTCAGCTTTTTATGTTTACCAGTACGCCACTGGCTATTGTGCCGCTGTAGCTATTTCAAACGCTATATTAAATAACGGCGAAAAGGCTGTAAACGATTATTTATCGTTTTTAAAAAGCGGTTCTTCAAATTATTCAATAGATTTGCTTAAAAAAGCCGGTGCTGATATGACAGACCCTGAAACTATAAAGAGCGCTCTTAAAACTTTTGAGAAATTATTGGAAGAAATTTAATTTTCGTTATATTTAGACTGCCGACAACTAATTGCTGTCGGCAGTCTTTTTTTGCAATCTGATTAATAGATTGCCTATATTTTGCACTAAATTTAAATTAAAATAATCTCAAACGCACTATTTCCATGTTTTCATATAAGTAAACCTTGACAATTCTTTCGCTATTGTGTATTATAGTAACATAGTTACAAAGGGAGGGGTTTTATTGCATTATGTAGCCTTTGTTTTCCGATGTTGTTGCTAGTTATAAAAAACGGATTTTATTTATTTGATAACTACATACAATTTTATTGGAAGGCGTGTTTTTTATGATAACAATTTTAGGTATAGCCATTGTAATTTTATTTTTAGGTGCTCTTTGGTGGATGCAAAAAAAACATTTACCATTTTATGTTCGTGTATTATCTGCTTTGGGTGCCGGTGCTCTTTTTGGCTTTGGACTAAACGCCATAGCACAAAATGGCGCTAACATCGAAGATATTAATTTATGGGTTACTGTTGTAGGAGATGGTTACGTCAACTTGCTACAGTTGCTCATTGTACCAGTTATTTTTGTTTCTATTGCCAGTGCTATTTTACGTCAACAAGCTGGCAAAAATATTGGCAAAATTACTGCACTCATTATTGCTGTGTTGCTTGGCACTAACGCCATTGCAGCTACGGTAGGCGGGCTTACTGCCAATGCTTTTCACTTGTCCTCTCAAAATCTTTCTATTGGAGAAGATGAAAAGAGTCGCCAAGAAAAACTAGAAACCAGAGCCAAGGAAGTCGAACCTGTACAAACCACCATTACAGCCATTATACCAAGAAATGCGCTGTATGCTATGAGCGGTCAAGGCAAATCTCCTACTTTATCGGTTGCGCTGATTGCTACTTTAGTAGGTCTTGCTATAGTAGGGATACGCAAGAAAAAACAAGAAGAAGCCGAGTTGGCAGAAAAAGTAATTCTTTCTTTTCACGCTGTAGTTATGAGGGTTGTAACTATGGTTATGAGACTAACACCTTACGGCATTTTCGCCCTTACACTAACTAGCGTTTCTGGTAGTGATAATGCAAATATTTTACGGTTAATCTTGTTTGTAATCGCCTCTTACTTGGCAATTTTTATTATGTTTGTAATTCATGGTGTATTGTTAGCATTATTTGGCTTTAGCCCACTAAAATACGTTAAAAAAGCATGGTCTGTACTGTCATTTGCATTTATTTCTCGTACCAGTGCAGGCGCTTTGCCAATGACTACCCAAACATTAAATAAAAAAATGGGCGTTGAAGAGGGCGTTTCCAACTTGGCAGCCACTTTGGGAACTACGATTGGACAAAACGGTTGTGCGGGTATTTACCCTGCTATGCTTGTGATGATGGTTGCTCCTGTTGTTGGCAAAGAAATTACCCCAAGCTTCTTTATTACTATGGTATTGGTAACTACTGTTACCTCTATCGGTATCGCCGGTGTAGGTGGCGGTGCAACTATTGCAGGTATTACGGTTTTATCGGCACTAGGCTTGCCCGTTGGGGTTGCTGGATTGTTGATTTCTGTAGAGCCTATGATTGACATGGCAAGGACAGCACTTAACGTTAGTGATTCCATCGTTGCAGGACTTATAACTGGAAAAATAACAAATACCGTAGATAAAACGGTGTACAATGGAAACATTTCCGATGATGAAGTAGCAACTGCTATATAAAATATGAAATGCTCATAAGGCGTTTAATACTAATCTTAATTAAAATCCAGGTATTAATCTTGGATTAGTAAAAGGCTGTCGACAACGAAACCCTGTCGACAGCCTTTTTTGTGAATAACTTTAACTAAAACTAGAGTATATCAGGATGTTCATTAAAGTCCTTGTCAAATTGAAAAGATAATTAAGTATCTATACCGCATTCGCTCCATGTCTCTAGTAGATCCATTCCATGTTTTACTCGTAAATTTGGAGACGAAAATCGCAGGCATTAGTGCGTTTTCGGCGAACAAATTATATATGTAAAACGGAATTGCTATAGGGAGATTGACAAAGTTATTTACACCGTCCACTAAATATTTAAAGTTCTATCACATACTGCTATAATATCACTTTTGTCATGAGAAACTAAAATACACGTCATACGTTCTGTTTTTAAAATATTTTTAACTTCTTCTCTTAATGATGTTTTCAGTTCAGAATCTAAATTACTAAAAGGTTCGTCCATTAATAATATTTTTGGTTTTGGTGCCAGTGATCTGGCTAAAGCAACACGTTGTTGTTGGCCGCCGCTCAGTTGAAATGGGTATCTGTTTTGTAGTTCTTCCATTTTAACTAACGACAGCATATCTTGTACTCTATCTTTTTTTTCCACTTTAGAAAGTTTATGTAATCCAAATTCAATATTTTTCTTAACGGTAAGGTGAGGGAACAGACCGTAATCTTGAAAAACCATACCCATTTGTCGCTTTTCTGGTAGAGTAAAATTATTGTCTGAGTTTACAGTACTTTTATCAATTATAATAGTTCCTTTTTGTGTTTTTTCTAATCCAGCTATTAACCTTAACAGTGTACTTTTACCACTTCCGCTTTGTCCAATAAGCCCTACAATTTCGCCTTTATCTACACTCATATTAAAATTGTCTATAACATTTATATTTGATTCTGAATAACGAAAGCAAATATTTTCTATTAGAAGTTGCATAATATCACCTTAATTTTCACTTAATTTTCTAGTTGTTAATACAAATATACTTGCTAATAAAATTATTATAAGAGAAGGTAAAGCCGACTTTTGTAGTTGTTCATCCACCGCATACATATATGTTTTAGTAGCAAGAGTTGTAAAATTATACGGTCTTAATAATAGAGTAATCGGTAATTCTTTTACTACATCTATAAAAACTAACATTAAAGTTGATATAATAGAGTTTTTAAGCATATAAATATCTACCTTGAAAAAAGTTTTAGTAATATTAAGCCCCAATGTTCTAGAAGCCTCTGAATATGTATTTCCTATTTTTGAAAAACCAGATTCTATATTTTGTATTCCAACAGCTAAAAATTTAACTGTATATGCAAAAATCAACATAATAATAGATGAGCTTATTGATAACTTTGTACTAATAATATTAAGCTTATATAAAATAGAATCACTAAAAACAAATAATGTTAGAACACCTAATGCAAGAACAGCCGAAGGTGTTGCATAACCCATACCGCATACAGTTGTTAAAATTTTCATTTTCTTGTTTGAATACAATCTCATTGTATTACATAGAACAAGGGCTAATATAGAAACTAATATTGTTACTATTACTGACACACTTATTGAGCTAAATAGATATTTCCAAAACTCTGATGTTATAGTAACTTTATATGTTTTTATTGACCAAATTACTAGTTGCGTAACCGGTGTTATAAATGATAACACTATAATTATACTTATAAACATATAAGCAAGTAAAAGATGTATCCCTCTTAGCTCTATATCTGATATTACTCTTGATCTATCACTTATTTGTAATTTTTTTGTTTTACCAAAAACACGACCAGTGACTACTAAAATTGATGATAATAAGACAGCAAAGCTAGAAATTTTTATAGCTGTAACAACATCGTGCATACCAAACCAAGCTTGAAAAATGCCAGTTGCAAAAGTATGAATTCCGAAGTAGCTTGTAACACCATAATCGCTTAATACTTCCATCAAAACCAATATAACACTACCAAAAATAACTGGTAGTGAGATTGGAATAATTGTTTTAAATAAACTAGAACTCATATTTCTACCTAGTATTCTTGAAGACTCTACTATACTAGCACTTTGATTTTTTAAAAAACTTTTTACCATAAGATAGACATATGGATATAGAGAAATAACAAATATAAATATAACTCCTTGAATTGAAATTATATCAAAATATTTAGGGTTAATATTCAAGTGTAGTATTTCTCTAAAAAACAGTTGAATACCTCCTGTATAGCTAAATAAATCACTATAAATATAAGCCATAATATATGCAGGTATTGCAATTGGTAATATTAAAAATATTTCAAATATTTTTTTATATGGAAAACTATAATAACAAAATATAAATGCAAGTAATGTTCCAATTACACATGTTAACAATCCAGTAAAAAATAATATTGTTAACGTATTATTAATATAGTCTTTTATCCAATATGTTAAAATAGTATTCCAATTTTCATTATTCGGTAAAAACAAATTTATAGATAATAATATAAATGGTGAAATTATAAAAATTAAACAAAGTGTACTTATAATAATCCATAAATTTATTTTTTTTACATAGCTAACTATTTCCATCCTACTTTTCCCATTAGTTCAATCGATTTTATATTGTTATCATTAAGATTTGAAAAATCTATTTCTTGCATTTTGAAATCACCCCATGATTCTAATAAAGGAGCTTTTTTAGCTTTAATATTTACTGGAAATTCAAAATTAGAATTTGAAATTTGTTCCTGTGCTTTAACACTTGTCATGTATTCCATTAACTTTATAGCATTTTCTTTATTTTTGCTATATTTAATTAATCCAATTCCACTTATATTAACATGCGTACCTGTTGTTTGTTGGTTTGGGAAAAATACACCAATTGATTCTCCTACCTTTTTTTCTTCTGGGTCACTAGAATTTAAAAGTAGTCCAATATAGTATGTATTCATAATAGCTATATCACCTACGCCAGCTACAACAGCCTTGGCTTGATCACGGTCATTGCCTTCTGGAGATCTTGCGAAATTATTAACTAACCCTGAAAGCCATTTCTCTGTAGCTTCAGCTCCATTTATTGAAATTAAAGATGCTACTAAAGATTGATTATATAGAGATGTAGATGAACGAACTAGAATTTTAGATTTCCATTTTTCATTCGCTAAATCTTCATAAGTAGAAAGTTCATCTGGATTTACTCTTTCTTTAGAATATGCTATAACTCTTGCTCTTGTGGCTATACCAGTCCAATAGTTTTCTTTATCACGGCTATTAGTTGTTACATTTTCATTAATTATATCAGAATTAACAGGTTCTAAAATCCCTGATTTTTTTGCATTATCTAATACACCACCATCAACAGTCATAAACAAATCCGCTCCTGTACCGTCGCCTTCAGTTTTTAATCTTTCAATAAGTTCTTCAGCTTTTCCACTTACAACATTTACTTTTATTCCAGTTTCATTATAAAAATCATCAAATAATAGTGCATCAGAATCATAGTTTCTAGCTGTATATAAATTAATTATACTTTTGCTAGTATTGTTAGTATCAGCTGTTTCTTTATCCGCCGTAGTGGCATTGTCATAGGAACTACAGCCTGCTAATACAGCTACAGATAATATTGTAGAAGTTAAAATTTTAAATATTTTTTTCATATTAAGTACTCTCCTTTGATTTTTAATGTTAGCATATGGTAACATTATTAAGATACGAAATACGTTACCATATGCTAACATATTTGTCAACGTAAATTTTCACAACTCAACTACCCTAAAAATTGTAACATTAATTGTCCACGTAAAATCTGATATTTAATTATTATTATCTAAGTTATTTTCAAACGAGATAAAAATTTATTTGCAAAAACGCCACCTAGTATCGGTCTTGGGTAGTCGTTTATCAAGTCTTGTAGCTTACTGAGTTCCCCTATGGGATCTCGCCCAAAATTTGTACCTTTTGGATAAAATCGACGTATTATACCGTTTGTGTTTTCGTTTGTTCCACATTTATAACTTGAGTATGGATGAGCATAGTAGGTTTTAAATCTTTTACCGCCAAATATAGATTTTTCCAGTGCTATAAAATCTATAAATTCACTTCCATTATCTGAAGTTATTGTTTTAAACATTTCTTTAAATTTGTAGGTAGTGTACAAAAAATGTTGTTTAGTCTATAATAATAACAAAAACTAGAGGTGTACTAAAATGGCAAAAATAGATGTTAAGTGTCCAAAATGCAGTAGTATAGTTATTTAAGTTTAAAACAATAACAAATTGCATCAAACAGATTACTGAATAATTTCGAGACAGAACGTAGCTCTTTTTTAAGCCATGCCCAAAATTTTTCAATTTTATTGAGGTCTGGTGAATATGGAGGTTGGAACAGCAAAATAATATTAAATTTCTTTGCGATTTTAATAAGTTTGTTTTTTCTGTGAATACTAGCATTGTCTATCACTGCTATATTTTCGGCAATTTCAGGACAAAAACAATTTTCAAACCAATATTCGAAAAGGGCGCTGTCTGCAGTTCCCTTGTAAGTAAGCGGCGCAACGATTTTATCACCGCATTTTCCTGCGACAATAGAAATTCTTTCGTACTTTTTGCCTCTGATTTTGCTGTATACTTTAACTCCTTTTTTCGCTCGTACATTGGATCTATAAATATATTTGTCAATACCTGTCTCATCTGCATAAAATACGGATTTTTCAGGATGTTTTTGTTCTAATTTTGCCAAATCTTTTTTGAAAGTTTCACGTTTTTCTTTATTTGCCTCACTATAACGAATTTGAGTTTTTTTAAAGTTATCTTCTGGTTTTCCAAGGCATAAAAAACAGCAGCTGCCGAGCAATTGAAATGCTCCCCGATTTCTCTTAGATAGTGGTCAGGGTTTTCTATAATATACGTTGCTAATTCTACGGGGTCAATCTTCTTAAATGTACGGTTTAAAGGGCGTTTTTTCAAACTGCCTGTTTCTTGACTTAATTTTTCCCAATCAGATATTGTTGATTTGCTTATGTTAAAAGTTTTGTGAGTTTCTTCAAGAGAATGAGTTTTCCTATAATCAATTACTTTTTTTCTTAAATCTAACGAATATGCCATAATTATCACCTTGGCATATTATACCATATTATATTAGTGTTTTCAAATTAATTTACTATACATCTTATTTGCACATTTATATCCAAATGATCTGCGATGGTAGATGTTTATCTAGTCAACATGCTATTGCAATTGTTATATATTCTACGACATTTTTCTAACCAACTAAAAGTTCTCTCTGCAACCAAACGTTTAGGCAGAACTATAAACTTATGTAACTCGTTACGTTTTACAATTTCTACAGTTGCCCCCCAAATGTCATTAACATAATTAGAAAAATTTTTACCCGTGTATCCGCCGTCGCAAATTACATTGCTGTTGTAATATGAATTACATGAGGCAACCAATTCGGATAGTTTGACAAAGATTTTAGACAGGTTATAAGAAGATTTTAGACATATTCTAAAGTATGTGACGCTTAAAAATTTAATTTTAGTTTATTATTTTTTTCATGCGTTTGCGTGGAAGCCATTGTTTATTAACAATTAGTATTTGTCAAAAACTTATTGACAAAACATATATGTCTAGTATAATATTATTTATATATTTAACATATAAGTATAGCATGTAATTATTTAGTGTTGTTAAAATTATTAAAAAATGGAGGAATTCACATGGGACACCCTACAATTTATCCAACTGGCGCAACGCTTTATAACAAAAATAAAGCATATAGCGGCTACACTTTATTTCAAGCAACAGGATCTGGAGCACTTCTAATTGATATGAACGGAAGAGAGGTTAGGCTTTGGCAAGGCTTACAAGGTTTCCCAAACAAAATTTCACCTGGTGGCTTTATTTATGGAAGCAAAGGCGAACGCTCCGGTAAATATGGTATGCAAGACCAAATCGACCTTGTTCAGTTGGATTGGGACGGGAATGAAGTTTGGCGGTTTGATAGATTTGAATTTATAGAAGACCCTGATTTTTTACCAAGATGGATGGCTAGACAACATCATGATTTTCAGCGTGAAGGAAGCCCTACTGGATACTTTGCACCAAACCTTGAACCAAACTCTAATGGGGGTAACACATTAATATTATGCCACAAAAATGTACGAAACCCTCTCATATCGGATAAACTTTTGCTAGATGATGTTATTGTAGAAGTAGACTGGGAAGGAAATATTTTATGGCAATGGGAAGCAAATGAACATTTTGAAGAAATGGGTTTTAGTGAAGAGGCTAAAAACGTTTTATTTAGAGATCCTAATATGCGTACAGCAGGTGGCGGAATGGGTGACTGGTTACATATTAACTCTATGTCTACAATAGGACCTAACAAGTGGTATGATGATGGCGACGAAAGATTTCACCCTGACAACATTATTTGGGACTCCAGAGAAGCCAATATCATTGCCATAACAAGCAAAGAAACTGGTGAAATTGTTTGGAAATTAGGACCTGAATATAATAACGAAGAAACAAAGCATATAGGTTTTATTATCGGTGTGCACCATGCACATATTATTCCAAAAGGCTTGCCTGGTGAAGGCAACTTGCTATTATTTGATAATGGCGGTTGGGCTGGTTATGGCGCTCCTAACCCAAGCTCTTTGTATGGCAGTAAAAACGCTTGGCGTGATTACTCAAGAGTATTAGAGATTAACCCAGTAACGTTAGATATAGTGTGGAAATATACTGCTGAAGAAGCGGGGTATGGTATGCCATATGATTCTAGCCGTTTCTACAGCCCTTATGTTAGTAGTGCACAGAGACTTCCTAACGGCAACACTCTAATTGACGAAGGCTCTAATGGGAGGATTTTTGAAGTTACTAAAGATCATGAGATTGTCTGGGAATACATTTCTCCATATTTTAGCGAAAAAGGAGAAGTAAATAATATGGTTTATAGAGCGTACAGAATACCATATGAATGGATTCCACAATTAGAAAAGCCAGATGAAGTTGATATTGAACCTGTTGACATAAAAAAATTTAGAGTTCCAAATTCTGCACCGCAAGGAGCTACGTCGATAGTTGCAATCGAAGGAATAATAGAAAACACAGATAAAGAAAAAATACTTTGTGTTGCAACAACATCAAGTAATAGGCGTAATACTAATCTCCAATATGTAGATTGACAACGCTATACTTTGTAAACTCTTTGCTCTCTGCACACAAAGTGAGTGCGCTACGGTCGCAAAGCACAAAGTATTTACGCTTTTGTCAATCGTTTAATGATAGATTAGTATAAGTAATGACTAATTGCTTGAAACCTATATAATATCTTAATAAAACACGCTTTTTACAAATTTTTCGTTTTACTATGCCAAAGATTCGTGGTACATAAGATAAATGTTCGTCGTAGTAGTTTCATCGTGAAACGAAAAATTTGTTAAAAACTGCTCTAAAAATGATATATTAAACAGTAGGTCACTTCTAAAAACTTTCAGTTTTTAGAAGTGTTCAGTAATATATGCGTAAACAAGGAGTGATTATTTTATGGAAATCAGCAAATTGAATACAAATAATATAAAAATCAAACCTGTAAGAACATCTGTTTTTAATTTTATCAATTGTTATTTACTGCTAATTATTTTAATAGTTGCCTGGTACATCACAACAACTTACGGTATTTTTCCACCCACTGTTTTACCTAGTATACCAACTGTTTTAAAATCTCTTTATGAACAATTAGTATCGGGACAATTAATAGTTGACATCGGTGTTAGCTTGGCTAGAGTTTTAGCCGGATATACTATTGCCGCTGTCTTGGGGATATCTCTCGGTGTCGTAATGGGAATATATTCAACGGCGAATAATTTCTTTAAGTTAGTTTTTAACACCTTGTTACAAATACCCACGCTAGCGTTAATTCCAATGTTAATCATTTGGTTTGGAATTGGAGAAACAACAAAATTAATTATGATTTTGAAGTCGGCCTTTTTCCCAATACTTTTTAATACTATTAGCGGAATAAGAAACACCCCTCAAAGTTATATTGAGCTAGCAAAGTTATATAAGTTAAATAAAATCCAAGTTTTTACTAAAATTTATTTTCCGTCGGCGATGTCTTCTATTTTTGTAGGATTAAAACTTGCCCTTGGCGTATCTTGGGCAACTGTAGTTGCCGCTGAGTTAATAGCAGCAACTAGTGGTATTGGTTTTAGAATTGCAGACGCAAGAATGATGATGACTCCAGAAGTAGTAATTGTTGGAATCTTTTCAATAGGATTAGTCGGCACAGTTATGGATATTGCGTTAAGCATACTATCTAAAAAACTAATGCCTTGGCAGTCAGGAGGAAAGTAGATGGATATTGCTAAACTAGATATAAAAAATTTATACAAAACTTTTCAAGTAGATGGAAATGAAATAGAAATTTTAAAAGATATTAATTTAGAAATTAAAAATGGTGAATTTGTTTCCATAGTTGGACATAGCGGTTGTGGTAAAAGCACACTTCTAAAAATCATTGCTGGCATTATGCCTTACAGCGTTGGAACTGTTAAAATTGATGACAAATTAATAACGCAACCAGATGTTGATCGTGGTATGGTGTTTCAGGAACATCGTTTGTTGCCTTGGCTTACAGTAGGTGAAAATATAAAATTAGGACTTCATAAAAAGACAAGTGAAGAGCAGAACGAAATAGTCCGTAAGCATTTAGAATTAGTAAATCTTCAGGATTTTATAAACGCCTACCCGAACCAGCTTTCTGGTGGGATGTCACAAAGGGCTGCAATAGCAAGGGCACTTGCAAATAACCCCGAAGTTTTATTACTAGATGAGCCGTTCGGTGCTCTTGACGCATTAACCCGTATTTCATTACAACATGAAGTTTTAAGGATTAGAGCCGAGCAAAACACGACAATGGTTTTAGTTACTCACGACATAGACGAAGCTATATTCCTTGGTGATAGAGTTGTTGTCATGTCTGCCCGCCCTGGTGAGATTAAAAATATATTTAAAATCGACTTACCAAGACCTAGGGACAGAGCGTCAAGCGACTTTGCTTACTACAAAAACAAAATATTTAAAGAATTCTTTTCGGAAGAAAAATTGCAAGTAGAGTATTCTTTATAGCAATTCCGTTTTTACATATGATCACTTCTGGATACCTCTAAAAACTATAAATTAAAAAGGAGTTTGTTTATGAGAAAAATATATTTATTACTTTTTATTTTAGTACTATCCATTTTCTCAGGTTGTGCTAATTCAAAAGAAGCAAGTAATGTCAATCAATTAAAAACTGTAAAAATTGGCACTCCCGACGCGGCTGGTAATTTAGATGGTTTAGCAGGTATAGCCCATGATAAAAGTTTTTTAGATGAAGAACTGAAAAAAATAGGCTATCAATCTGAAATCGTTGGCTTTGCTGGAGCAGGTCCTGCTGTTAACGAAGCTTTAATAGGCAAGTCTATTGACTTTGCTATACTTGCTGATTTCCCAACAATTACAGCAAAATCAAAAGGCGTAGACACTAAACTGCTTGCTATTGTAAACAGCAATGCTAACTGCTCTATCGCCGTTAGCCCTAACTCACAATACAATAGCATAGTTGACTTAAAAGGCAAAAAAATAGCAATCCCCAAAGGCACTTACATGCAAAGATTTTTTGTTTCTTTGATAAAAGAAAATGCGTTACAAGAGTCTGATTTTGAAATTGTACAAATGACTACAGATATGGAATCTGCCCTAGTTGCGGGTGCTGTAGATGCTATATTATTTACCGATAACGAGATTAATAAAATTGTATTCCAAAATAAAAATGCCCGAATAATAGAATCATCAAACGATTATCCAGATTATAGTGGGCAAATGCTTTTTGTTGGAAGAAGTGACTACATAGAACAAAACCAAGATGTCGCAGTTGCTATTATCAATTCACTATATAACTCAAAACAGTTTGCTCAAGAACAACCAAAAGAAGCTATAACTATATTAGCTACAGCTAACAAAACAACAGATGAAGTTGCCGAAAATACTTACCACTATCAAAAAGCAGACACACTAAATAATGAGCTATTGCAACCAACAGATGCTACATTAAAAAAGCTAGAAGAAACTAAAACATTTCTTTTGGATAATAAATTGATTACAGTAGATTTTGCAATAAATGAGTGGTATGATAGTAGCGTGTATGATAAAATAAATCCAAATACAGAAGTAAAAACAAATACTGATAAACCATATCTTGAGTTTATAGATGCCCTTCAAAACAAAGTTGTACTGGATAAAAAACCGCAAAGAGTCGTTTCTCTGTATGGCTCATACGCTCAAATGTGGCTTTTAGCTGGTGGAAGCTTGGTGGGCGTTACAGATGATGTGGTTAATGAACGTAAATTAGATGTTGGCAATGATGTAACCATTATAGGCACTGTGAAAGACCCAAGCATAGAAAAAATATTAAGCCTAAATCCTGATTTTATTATTTTATCTAACGTTTATAAAACCCAAGTGGATATGGCTGAAACATTTGAGAAATCTAATATACCTTATGCGTACTTCAACGTTGAGACATTTGATAATTATTTGCAAGTATTAGATACTTTTACAACTATCACTGGCGATAAGCAGTTGTATGAAACAAACGGCTTGGCTGTAGAAAAGCAAATCAATGAAATTATAAATAAAACAAAAAGCATAGATAGCAAGCCAAAAGTTTTATTGCTAAGAGCGTTTTCCTCTGGTGTTAAAACTTTAGATGAAAAAAGTTTGACTGGAGAAATGTTAAATGATTTAGGAGCAATTAACCTAGCTACAAAATATCCTTCTTTATTAGACCAACTGAGTATGGAAATAATTTTAAAGGAAGAACCTGATTTTATTTTTGTTACAACTATGGGTGATAGCGATAAAGCTTTGCAACAAATGCAATCATTTATAGACAGCAACCCTGCTTGGAATAGCCTTAGTGCCATTAAAGCAAGTAAATATTTTGTGTTACCTAAAGATTTGTTCCATTTTAAGCCGAACAACAGATGGGGAGAAGCTTATGAGCAACTTGCAAAAAAATTATACCCTGAACAATTTAATTAATAAAAACTTGCTCATTCCTATTTTGTTTGTAGTTTTAATAATAATAGCTATTTTAAGTATTGCTTTGGGTGCTGTAAACATTAGCATAAAAGACGTTATTACTGCTGTTTTTTCCAATAATCATAAAGATTTTAATTATCAAATAATAAATTATGTTAGAATACCTAGAGTTTTGGCTGCGATATTAGTTGGCAGTGCTTTGTCTGTTAGCGGTTGTATACTTCAGTCAATATTAAAAAACCCACTAGCATCACCAAATATCATTGGTATCAATTCTGGAGCGGGACTTTTCACAATAATTGCTTCTGTGGTTTTTCCATATAGTTTTATGGCTTTGCCAATTGCTTCGTTTATGGGGGCGTTGTTTGCATCTCTTTTGGTTTGCTTTATCGCATTTAAAACATCAGCGTCAAGGCTTACAATTATAGTTGGTGGCATAGCGGTTAGCAATCTTTTAAGCGCTGGTATTGACCTTGTTATTATTTTAAAAAACGAAACTGTGCTTAGTCGGATAAATTTTATCGTAGGTGGTTTTTCGGCGGTTTCTTTTCGTGATATTAAGTTTTCGGGTATAGTAATTATTATATGTATATTTATAGCACTCCTTTTAAGCTATGAAGTAGATGTCATGGGACTTGGCGACGATGTTGCTAAATCTCTAGGTCTTAATGTGAAGTTGTATCGGTTTGTTTATATTGTACTAGTGGCAATGCTAGCTGGTTCGGCTGTTAGCATTGCTGGTCTTATCGGTTTTGTTGGTCTTATTGTGCCTAATTTATCAAGGTATATTGTAGGCAATAGAAGTCGCATTTTGATACCAACCTCCATGCTTGTCGGGGCAATTGTTACTTTGGTATGTGATACTGTATCAAGAATTATTTTTGCCCCCTATGAAGTCCCAGTTGGTATAGTGCTTTCTTTTCTTGGAACACCATTCTTTATTCATCAAATATTTACACAGAACAGAGGATTTAAAAATGCTCGAATTTAAAAACATTAACCTCAAATATAATAGCAAACAAATTTTATCTAACGTCAATTTGAAAATAGAGGAAGGAACTATCACAAGTATTATCGGTCTTAATGGTTGTGGCAAAACAACATTATTAAAGCTAGCACTAAAACTGATTTATCCAGATTGTGGTCAAATTTTATACAACGGATTAGATATAAAAAATATTTCGTTAAAAGAATTTGCGAAGCTGTTTTCTTATTTACCGCAATCAAGAGACATACCTTTGACAGATGTCAAAACATTAGTTATGCATGGCCGATACCCTCACATGTCTTTTCCGAGAACTCCAACTAAAAACGACGATGAAATCGTTGACTATGCCATGAAGCTAATGAATGTAGATAATTTTAGCTCTATCCAACTTAATCATTTATCTGGCGGAGAGCGTCAAAGAGTCTATTTTGCAATGATTATTGCACAAGAGAGCAAATTTCTTTTTCTTGATGAACCAGCGACATATTTTGATATTAATTATCAAATAGAGCTTATTAACATTTTGGAAAAACTAAAAAAACAGTCAAAAACAACTGTCATGGTTTGTCATGATATTTTGCAAGCGTTATCTAGTTCTGACTATATAATTTTAATGGACAAAGGCTCTGTTGCAATGTGTGGCAACCCTAATGAAATCTATGAAAGCAGATTGATAGACAAAATTTTTCAAATTGAAATTAGTAAAAAAAATATAGATGGTTTTGATTATTACTTTATTCTAAGGAAAGGATTTTAAACTATGGAGGCTGAAATTTTTCAAGAATTAAAAAAAGGCGGATTTTTAAAACAAGCTCAAAAAAATAAATATTCTATGAGAATTCATGTTATAGGGGGTCACATAACGTCAGAACAACTCTTGGCTGTTAATGAACTAGCAAATAAGTTTGGCAAGGGATATGTACATATAACATCAAGACAAGGTATCGAAATCCCTTTTATAGATTTTAACGATGTCATTACAATTAAGCAAGAATTAACTACATTAGGTCTTTCTCTCGGTGCTAGCGGAAAAAGGGTGCGTAGCATTGTCGCTTGTCAGGGTAACGCCATATGTGGCGGTGGACTTATAGAAACAAGTGGATTGGCAAAAGAAATAGATGAAAAATATTTTAACAAAGATTTGCCTCATAAATTTAAAATAGGAATTACAGGGTGTAAAAACAACTGCCTTAAAGCGGAAGAAAATGACTTTGGTATTAAAGGTGCTGCTATCGTTTCATGGAATAAGGAGAATTGCACTTTTTGTGGCTTATGCAAAATGAGTTGCAGATGGAACGTAATCCGTATAAATAAATCAAAAAAAACATTGAATGTAAACCAAAACAAATGCGAAAACTGTGGAAAGTGTGCTAAAGTCTGTCCTCACTCTTGTTGGCATACTGAGTATGGGTATAAAGCATTTATCGGTGGTAACTTTGGTAAAAACATAGGTATTGGTAAACAAATGGTTCCTATAATTAAAGATAAGGAAACTTTGTTTAAGGTGCTGGACACGACGATACAATATTTTAATGAATTTGGCAAGCAAAAAGAGAGACTTGGGACAACATTAAAGCGTAATGGTTCGGAAACTTTACAAAGTAGATTAGACAGTTTAAAAGGTCACTTCTTTTAGAAGCGACCTTTTGGACATTCTTTGGTTTAAATGGTATAATCATCCAATTTTTTGATAATATAGTAAATTAATTTGAAAACACTAATGTAATATGGTATAATATGCCAAGGTGATAATTATGGCATATTCGTTAGATTTAAGAAAAAAAGTAATTGATTATAGGAAAACTCATTCTCTTGAAGAAACTCACAAAACTTTTAACATAAGCAAATCAACAATATCTGATTGGGAAAAATTAAGTCAAGAAACAGGCAGTTTGAAAAAACGCCCTTTAAACCGTACATTTAAGAAGATTGACCCCGTAGAATTAGCAACGTATATTATAGAAAACCCTGACCACTATCTAAGAGAAATCGGGGAGCATTTCAATTGCTCGCCAGCTGCTGTTTTTTATGCCTTGGAAAACCAGAAGATAACTTTAAAAAAACTCAAATTCGTTATAGTGAGGCAAATAAAGAAAAACGTGAAACTTTCAAAAAAGATTTGGCAAAACTAGAACAAAAACATCCTGAAAAATCCATATTTTATGCAGATGAGACAGGTATTGACAAATATATTTATAGATCCAATGTACGAGCGAAAAAAGGAGTTAAAGTCTACAGCAAAATCAGAGGCAAAAAGTACGAAAGAATTTCTATTGTCGCAGGAAAATGCGGTGATAAAATCGTTGCGCCGCTTACTTACAAGGGAACTGCAGACAGCGCCCTTTTCGAATATTGGTTTGAAAATTGTTTTTGTCCTGAAATTGCCGAAAATATAGCAGTGATAGACAATGCTAGTATTCACAGAAAAAACAAACTTATTAAAATCGCAAAGAAATTTAATATTATTTTGCTGTTCCAACCTCCATATTCACCAGACCTCAATAAAATTGAAAAATTTTGGGCATGGCTTAAAAAAGAGCTACGTTCTGTCTCGAAATTATTCAATAATCTGTTTGATGCAATTTGTTATTGTTTTAAACTTAAATAACTATATTTTTATTACAGCATAAACGTGGCAACGATGAGGAGCGACCACACGCTTGCTGTGGCGTATATAGCTATTCTCTTTTAAAATAAGCTGTAATAGCGTCTTGAATTGTAGCGAAAAATTTGGCGTTTAGACGTAGCCAATTTTTCAAATTAGCCCAAAATTTTTCAATTTTATTTTTATCTGGCGAATAAGGCGGCAAGAAAATAACACAGCAACCATATGATGCCGCAATTTTATGTACATCAGATTTTTTATGGAAAGCCGCATTATCCATTATGATAACGCTACCTTGTTTTAAGAGCGGGCACAAAAACCATTCGAACCACTCATTAAACCAAGCAGTATTTGTGTTCCATTCGTATTTCATAAAGGCAAGCATCTTACCTCCGACCATGCCGCCAATGCAATTTAGTTTTTTAAATTTGCGCCCATAAGTCATTAAGCACACCCTTTTTCCACGCTTTGAGCGACCATATTCTCTGCTCAAATGTTTGTTTATGCCACATTCATCCACATAAACTATGTCTGTCCCCGGTGGCGTTTCGGATATTTCGCAGTCAAACGCTACGCGCTCTACTTCGTTACGTTCTTTGTAAAATGGCTCTTTTTTTAAAGGTGATTTTTTTACGTTCCAAAGCGTGAAAGGCTCCAGATGTCGTACCACCAAAATGCGTCGCTATATCACTCAATGTTGCATCGGGATACTCATTTACGTACGCTTCAAGCTCTTTAGAATGAAATTTGCTTGTCGTCCTCTCCAATGAACGCATTTCTAAGCTTCCTGTTTCTTTTAGGAGCTTTTTCCACTCTTTTATTGTGCTTTCGCTTACGCCAAGTTCCAAATACGCTTGCTTATATGTATGTCCTTTTTCTAAATAATTGAGGACAAGTTTCCTTGTATCTACTGAATATGCCATAGGTTAATTTTACCATACTTTAAGCTTGTTTTCAATAAAAATAGCTATACTGAATCGCCAACACTTATTTAGACTGTTTCTAATGCAAAAACAAAAGAGATATTAGCTATAGCAAAAGACAAGTGTAAAACCCATGATTTTAAGATATTTAAAGAACAAAGAATGCGTATTGATAATGGTATAAAACTTTTGGCAGATAGTGGTTTTCAAGGGATTTTGTCGTTTCATCAAAATAGCCTAACACCTATAAAAAAATCTAAGAATAAACCGTTAACGATGGGTTCAAAAGCCTACAACAACAATCTTTCAAAACAACGTATTGTTATTGAAAATATTAATCGTCGTATAAAAAGGTTTGATATTTTTTTCTGATAGATATAGGAATAAACGCCAACACCATGGGCTTAGAATGTCTTTAATTTATGCTATCCATAATATGGATGTCGTTGGATTTTGAGTTTTGGTACAGGTCTAATATTTTAAACATTATAAAATACCCCTATTTCTTAAAAACTGGTAAACTTCTTCAATGCCATCATGATCATTTTTTAAGGTTATTTTATATTTTTTCTAATAGAGTCCTTGCGTAATTGCTTTCGCAATTACAGCGCATCACTAAATTAATACTAATATCCCATTAAACAGTTGATAAAATCCAGTCTCTTCCCGTTATGGATTTTACAATTTTTTTATCCAAATTATTCATACTTATGCAAAGTTGGTCTACCACTTTATCAAGTGTTTTGAAAAAACGATTATCAAAATTTTTTTCTTTCATTTCTTCCCAAATTTGCTCTATAGGGTTCATTTCTGGCGTAGCCTTTGGAATAAAGAAAAACTCAATATTATTTGGCAAAATCAAGCCTTCTGATTTATGCCATCCTGCATTGTCTGCACACAAAACTATATAATCGTTTGGAAATTGTTTGGAAAGCGTTTCGAGAAAAAGGTTGGTCCACTGCGTATTGCATCCGCCTGCAACTATAAAAGAGGAGTCGCCATTTATGGGATCTATACCTCCGTATGCATAAACAAATTCTCTAATTTTTAATGAGGAAACCGTTGGTCTTGTGCCTTTTGGACACCAACAACTGCGTACGTTTGTTATTCGTCCGAAAACAGATTCATCCATAAACATCAAGCGAATTTTATCAAAATAATTATAGAAAAAATTACCATTCTTTAATTCGTTAATTCGAAAGTTAATTTTTTTGAGGCTTCTATTTCCGCCTCTGATGCTTTATTTGGATGCTCTTTTCTAGGCACAATTTTACGCCACTCTTGGCGTTCTAAAACTCGGTAAATTTGACCATTCCCACACTTGTGTTCTATTTTTTTACAATAAGCAATTTTAATTTCTTTTACAGTCACACATTCACCATTTAACGCTTTTTCCTTGAATTTTGAAATTATTTCTCGTTCATCATCTATAGACATGTTTCTGTGATTTCCGCCATAACTGCCTTTCAGTAGTCCGCTTATACCAACTTTAACGTAAATGCAAATCCAGCGACTAACAACAGTTGGGTGTGCTTCTACTAAAGTCCCTATTTCAACATTGCTCTTTCCTTCTGCACGAAGTAAGACTGCACGCAACCTTTTTTCGACATATTTATTATGATTTTTATCTCGATATTTTTTTAGTTCTTCAATTTGTTTTTCGTTGATTTTATTAATTTTCGGCATCTTTATCACCCCACAATAGTATACCATACTCCAGGGAGTTAATCAACCATTTTAATGGATAATAGTATAAAATTTCAGCATATCTATAAGCAATTTCGTCTCTATTAATTTTATTATAAGACTACAACCGGCAGAATTTCCCCTCGGTTGTTTCTTTCTGGAATTATGTTGTTTTCAATAAGTATTTTTCTCGCCTTTGCACTTATTATTAAAAGTGGCTCTTTATAAACATCAAATTTTTCTGATGATATGTTGAAATCAAATAAATCTATAAGCTTTTCTGCCTCGTATTTTGCGTTAGATCTGATATAAAAATCGCCATGCCCACATTCTTTATATTTTATACTATTCCTAGAAAGATTAATACATGTTTCACTAGACATAGGGGGCAACTCATTTAATATTTTCATAACTTTATACACTGGCATATCTCTTCCCTTATAATCTTTAACCTCATGATTGAAACATGCTCCTGTAAGTCCACTCTCAATTATTAGGTTATATACATTTTCTGATACAAAAATATCAGGACGTAATGAACCCATATGCCATTTTTTCATGAATTTGCGATTTACCAGAACATCTCCCGCAGGTTTTTTACCATACGCACATTTTTCGTTAATACACCTATTTACATACTGTGTTCCATAATCCTCGGCACTTTTACCTTCGTATTCCAGAGGTGTAAGAAGTCGAAGGCTAAAATATTTACATTCTTCAAGCTCTTCTTTGGTATATGTTGTCCTTTCAGTTACCAAATGGTATAATCTATGAGTTTTTATTTGCTCTAAAACATAATTATAGCTGTCACTTTCAACTGGAACATATAGCTATTCTCTTTTAAAATAAGCTGTAATAGCGTCTTGAATTGTAGCGAAAAATTTGGCGTTTAGACGTAGCCAATTTTTCAAATTAGCCCAAAATTTTTCAATTTTATTTTTATCTGGCGAATAAGGCGGCAAGAAAATAACACAGCAACCATATGATGCTGCAATTTTATGTACATCAGATTTTTTATGGAAAGCCGCATTATCCATTATGATAACGCTACCTTGTTTTAAGAGCGGGCACAAAAACCATTCGAACCACTCATTAAACCAAGCAGTATTTGTGTTCCATTCGTATTTCATAAAGGCAAGCATCTTACCTCCGACCATGCCGCCAATGCAATTTAGTTTTTTAAATTTGCGCCCATAAGTCATTAAGCACACCCTTTTTCCACGCTTTGAGCGACCATATTCTCTGCTCAAATGTTTGTTTATGCCACATTCATCCACATAAACTATGTCTGTCCCCGGTGGCGTTTCGGATATTTCGCAGTCAAACGCTACGCGCTCTACTTCGTTACGTTCTTTGTAAAATGGCTCTTTTTTTAAAGGTGATTTTTTCACGTTCCAAAGCGTGAAAGGCTCCAGATGTCGTACCACCAAAATGCGTCGCTATATCACTCAATGTTGCATCGGGATACTCATTTACGTACGCTTCAAGCTCTTTAGAATGAAATTTGCTTGTCGTCCTCTCCAATGGACGCATTTCTAAGCTTCCTGTTTCTTTTAGGAGCTTTTTCCACTCTTTTATTGTGCTTTCGCTTACGCCAAGTTCCAAATACGCTTGCTTATATGTATGTCCTTTTTCTAAATAATTGAGGACAAGTTTCCTTGTATCTACTGAATATGCCATAGGTTAATTTTACCATACTTTAAGCTTGTTTTCAATAAAAATAGCTATACACAGTAATAGCCCAGTCTTCTTTATATTTACACTTAGATACAATTTCTCTTGGTATATCTTTTTTTACAGTTTCATAAATTTCTTTAATAAGTTCAGTTGGGCAGTTCAATGCAGTAGGTATATAGAACTCTTTGCATTTTGTCATTTCATTTCCCTCCAATTCATTATATCTTTATTCCCAGCGTCCATAAGCATTTGTTGCAATTCGTCTAAGTATTCTGTCATGCCAAGTTCTTTGTAAACTCTAACTGTTGCCTCCCATATTTCACGACGTTCATGCACTTTGCCTGTAGGAAGATATGTAGCCATAAGTTTAGTAATCTTTTTATGTGTTTCCACATCAATCACAATACTAAGAATATGATTTTCATCCATCATTATCATTCCCGCAAATCTTTTTTCAATAAGATGATGAACCTCTGATCCGAAAGGTGACGGAATAAGTTTAATGTTTATAAAAATAGGGCGAGAGAAAAGAAAATATAGAAAAAGACGGTATCCTATGTAAAAATATAGGATACTGTCTTTTGGTCTGTTAAATAGCCTACGTTTTTTGAAACGTGTCAAAATAGCCGTCCTCTTGTCACGTTTTAGATAACTCACAATGTGCTAATTGCCCCGTCTCTTAACAGAATCTATCTATAAAAGATGGCTTCTGTTGTTGTTTTTCTATTTATATGCTAGTTTTCATCTCGCTTTAATACAAATTCTCGATCATCTTGTGCATCTACAATTTTCATATCAATCAATTTCTCTTGATCTCCTAAAAATAATAATTGCACAGACCAGTCATCCTCTAGTTCATATCGACACCATACAATACCAGAGCCACGTGTATCCGTCTCTTCACCTATCAGTCCAATGACTTCTTCACGAGTCATACCTAACTTTACACTTGTGAACTCAGTTAGTACGTGTGATTTTTCCGACATTTTTAATTCCTCCGCATTGGCTGACGCACAACCTTGAGTAAAAACCATAATTAACAAAATTAACAGTATTAGTTTGATTTTCATTTTATGCCTCCTTCTTTATTGATTAGATGGTTTTACATAGTAGTATCCGACAAAAGATGTATATCCAATTGATGCTGCATCTTTTTCAGGATCAGTTAGTGGTGAATTATTATACTAGACCTGTTCTAAAACCCTAATTCAAAATTATAAATGCCACAAATTAAAGAAAAACGCAAAAAATGTTTACGTTGCTTATTGCGATATCTGTAGCTGAAAATTTTAAATCGTTTGATGCGACGATTTACATGTTCAATATAAATTCTGAATTTTGAAAGTTTTGAGTTAAATGTTTTTTGTTTTGGTGTTAATTGTCCGTTTTTTGGCTTTTTATAGGGCGTTAGGCTTTGGGAATGTATAGCACAAATGCCTTGATACCCTTTATCGCCAACTAATAAAATATCATTCACCATATATATTTTGCTCAATTTAAAAAGTTCAAGGTCATGAATGGCTCCCTTTGCCTCATTGACGCATATAATTTCACAAGTTGCCCCATTGATAATTATTTGGTCTTTTATCGTATGACATTTTTGTTTGCCTTTATACGATTGTTTTTGTTTTTTTTAGGACGTTCTGTTTCGCATTCTGTTACATCGATGATTACATATTCGATGTCTGTATCGCTTTCTAAAAACTTGCGTTTCGAAGGCAAAGCAAAGCTACCGTCTTTAATAAGTGTGTTTTCAACCCACTTGACAGCATCAGAAATTCGACTTTTAGAAACTCCATAATCGAATGATATATGTTGCATTGTTCTATATTCGCGATAATATCCTAAAGTTATTATTAGTTTATCAAGCACGCTTAAACGTGATGGACGACCGCCTTTTTCGTGCATATCCTTAAATGCACTCTCGAGTATCGCGAGCATCTTATCAAACGTGGGCTTTCTAACTCCAAATAATTCTTGATATTTTGTTTCATCTAATTTTTCTATTCTTTTTTTATTATCCATATAGATTATTTTATACTAATTTTTATTGTTTTGCAAGGTTTTAGAACAGGTCTACTGAAGTTTACCATTTCTATCATTGTAATAGCCCACATCTTGAATAGCATCCATTTGTCCTTGCTTATGAGGCCATGTCCCATCCGAATCTTGCCTGTACCAATGATAATCTTCACCTGGTTTTACTACAAGCGCAACCTTATATCCTCCACTCATTCCGTCGGCGTAAGGGATAAAATCTATTCCAGTAGCGGTCATATCTGCAGTCACTAATTCAACTAGATATGCGTTACCTTCTTTTGTTCCGGACATATACTTCATAATATTTTTATAAACACTTTCTGTAACATTATTGTAGTCTATTTTGCCACTTAACATACCAGGTTGCATGTATCTGTCAATCGAAAATTGACCCTTATACTAAATGAAAACTGACCCCCCTTTATTAAAAAAATTAATCAAGTTTTTTTCTAACAGAAGTACCGACCATATTTATGACAAAAGAATTGTGTGTAATTCTGTCAATGATGGCGGTAGTTAAAATGGGGTCGTTAAAAATAGTTTTCCATTTGTCGAAGGATAAATTTGTTGTAATAATGGTACTTTTTCTTTCAGTTCTGAGGGTTAAATGGGTAAAAAGAAGTTCACCACCTTCACGATCAAACGAAATGTATCCAAGTTCGTCAAGTATGATTAAATCAGTCTTTTCGAACTGTTTTTGAAAACTTGATAGGTTGGATTTTTGTTTAAGTTCTTTAAGTTTATTAATTAAAACTGGAACACTGTAGTATTTTACTGTAAATCCAGCCATTGCAGCCTCAATGCCAAGAGCTATGGCAAGATGGGTTTTCCCTGTTCCAGGGTTGCCGTATTCAACGATGTTTTGACCATTTGCTATAAAATCAAGTTTTTTTAGCTCTGATAGCTTGTCTTTGGCATCCTTTGGTAAAAGATTTAAATCTAGTTCGTGAAGATATTTTCTATAAGGAAAACCGGCGTTTTTAAGCCTTTGAGCCTTACTTTTATCACTTCTAAGCAAAACTTCGTTATGAAATAAATCTTCTAAAAATTGTTCAGAGCTTAAAGAAAGATTTGTTGCCTTTTCAAATTCTTCGTCAAGATGGCTTGAAATGTAGCAAAGTCTAAGGGTTTTAGCATAGTTTCTGATATTTTCAAGACTCATACAACTACCTCCTGACAATAGCTTAAAAGCTGGATCTCACAGGCTTTTTCGATGTCATCGCAAGTTTCATAGAGTTCAAAATCATTTTTATTAAATAAAACCATTTTAATGCCATCTAATTGGACATTTGCGCCTGTTTTTTGTAAGGTTTCTATTGCGTTTTTAAGTTGTTTAAGGGAAAATTGTTCAAGCAAGTCCAACATCTTGATAAATTCTTTTGGTTTTTGAAGAAAAAAATCATTAAAAATAATGTTAAGAAGGTCGCAAGATTGCTTTAAACAAAGGCTATTTGCAATGGCTCCAGGTTTTCTCATAAGCGTTTTTCGGTAGTGCATAATGTCTAAAATGTGCTTACTTTTGTCATAACAACGAGTGTGTTTTGCCACTGTTTTATCTTCAAATTTAACCAAAATTTCGTCAACAAAGACTAGTAAATCAACGTCTTTGCCTACCAAGTGATCAGGAGCTGAATAATGATTGTTTAAATAACAAAATGTAGAGTATTTATCGACGCTTGCCGTTGCCGTTATAACGCTTGAATATGCGGGCATTGAAACGATCATAGCTTGTTTTTCTTGCTCTAACAAATCTAATTTGTCAGAGTTTAAATTAGAAATAGTTTTGTTTAAACGAGCTAGAGCTTCATCAAAACTATCAAAGCTAGAAACTGTGCAAAAGGCTTTACGACGGACAAATTCTACACTTCGTTCGACGTGACCTTTTTCATTGCCTGAGCATATATTGCAAAATCTAAAAGAAAAACCATAATAAGTTGAAATTTGTTTTAAAGCTAAAGTTGGGACTTTTTCAGACTTTCCAACAAATTTAGCGACTGCAACTCGCATATTATCGTAAATCATCAATTTTGGGACTCTTCCTAAAAAAGAAAAAAATCTAACATGTGCATCAATAAATGATTGAGTGTTTTCGTTTCGATAAAGCACTGCAAACCTTGTATTTGAGGCAGCTAATGTAAAAACCGCCATTTTAAACACAATTTTTTGACCAAATATTTCAAGTGGCACATCACCCCAATCAAACTCACAGATTTCGCCAAATTCGTAATGTTGCTTAATAAAAGCTTCTTTTGTCAGATTACTTAGTTTGCGAACATAATTAGTTACAGACGGATAACTAATTTTATAATTTTTTTCAATCAAAAGTTCGTATATATCAGTTGCTTTCATGCATAACTTTCGTTGCCCGTTAGCACGCTTGCTTTCGTTTTTTAAAAGACAGTCCTTAATAACATCTAAAATTTCATCAGTAACAACAGTAGGTGTTCGTTTTTCGGCATTATAAGTTGGGTCTTTAGCCATTGAGTGGAAAATTAGATTTTTATCTCCACTTGCCAAAATTTCATCCTTTTGCTTAGAATATTCTCTTAAATATTTACGAATTGTGTTCTTAGACTTGCACGTTTTCCTCACTAATTCACCTATACTAACTCCATTTACAAAATATTCATTAAGTATTGTAAATTTAATATCCACATCTATCATCCTCTCGTCGCTCCTCATAACTTATTGTTATGAGTTTATCATTGAGGGGGGGCAGTTTTCAATTAGCACATGGGGTCAGTTTTAGATTAGCATATACATTAGGGTAAAATTTTAGTCGTTCGCCTTTTTTTCTTGATTTTGATTTTTCCTCGCCAGATGTTTTTTCATTGTCCAATTCATTTGGTATTACGTCCGTAAAATACGAAACGTAGTACGTACCAATGTCGTCCGATTTTAGACGCTGTGCGTCCGTGTATCCGTGTCCCCATATTTCCGTTAATTCTATATTGTTAATGTATAATACAGGTTGGTCAGATTTTAACATGATATGTAAATGCCATGAGCCATTTTCTTGAGGTTCAGCGACGCATATGTACTCAAAACTATGTTTATCAAATTGACGTTTCAATTTTTGGTAAAATTTTCTATAATCGTCATATAGTTTTTTGCTGTCGCTCATAATTCCATTTTTGAATTTACGCTTGTCCAATTTTTTTGGGTCATATGTTAATGTTAAAAACAACTGGTTTTGTTTGTTAGATTCAAAATTGTGCCTAATAGTCCAACGCAAATGGTCAAACGTTTTACGAATGTTTGCGGTTGTTTTTTCATTGTTTTCGGTTGGTTGGTATTCGTGTATTTCGCCAGTTGATAAATTTATATATTCGGTTTTTGATATTTTTTTTATATGGGGTTTTGTTTGTTTTTCTTGGAATGTAGCGTCTGCAAAATTTCGACCTTGACGGACGACGCGGAACACGCGTCCTTTGAAGTATTGGTCTATAGTGTCTGATTTTTCTACTTGAATTTTTTTATCGGATATGTTAATATGCAAAGAGATAGCCTCCTCGGTTGGTATTTTTTTCTTTTCGCGATTAAAATTTTATCATACTGGTGGGGCTTTGTCTATGCTTTTTCGCGATTTATATGTTTAAATTATTTATACCGTCCACGCCTAAAAGATAATGTAAAGTCGTTGTTAAATGTTTATGGTTTAATAGTTTCTGCACCGTCATTATGTCCTTGTGTTTTCGGAAATGCTCTAACGCAAATGTTTTTCGCATTGAATGTGTTCCTATTACGTCAATTCCCAGTTTCAACGCTTCACGGCGAATTACTCGCCAAGCTTGCGAGCGCGAAAGATGTTTGTTTTTCTGTTTTTCCGTCGAATAGATTAAAAAATCATTTAGTTTCAATCCCCTAAACAACATATAGTCAGCGATTTTATCATAATCATTTTTGCAGAATGTTATTGTTCTGTTTTTTTTTGTCTTTTTTTCCGTTACCGAAAATGAAAAATAATATTCCCCATTTATTTCCGATGGTTTGCAACATACGTCTTTTACGCGCAAATCTAAAATGTCAGAGACACGCAGACCCGAACAAAAACCAATATGTAACATTATAAAATATTTAGGGTGTATTTTTCGGCAAACGGACATTAATGCAAATACATCATTGGGGTTTTTTATTGGTTTCATGCTGTTTATAAAATCAACTCCTTTTTTTCAGTTTTTTAAATCTACTCATTTCAAATAGTTGAATGAACTTCAGGTACATTATATGACTAAAAAAAATAATTGTCAAATTCGCACACCGTCCGTGGTTCGCTGTCAACCGAAAAGGAAGATTTTTTTGCAAAAAAAAATACGCTTTTCGGTTGACAGCGTTGAGCGGTTAGAGCGTCGGTAAAGGGGTTCGGCGTTTACGTCCGAACCTCTGCCACACGGGCGACGTGTAGGGGTTTGGGGGCAACGCCCCCAAAGATGGGTTGAGGGTGAAACCCTCATGGGGTTTTGGGGCAACGCTCCAAGGTCTTTAGAGCCTACGAGAGAAAAACGTGTATTTTTTTCTGAAAAAAATACGCTTTTTCGTTTTAATAACTTCGGTTTATTTTTGGTTTGTTTTCATTAATTCGAGGCGTTTTGGAGAAAAAGCGGTTTTCTTTTTCGGATTGCCGACCATTCTGCAAGCATTTGTTTGCAAAAAGCCTTTTTAGGAATAAAATGTTTTTCGTAGGAGCGTGCGACGGAGAAAAACAAATTTTGTTCCTAAAAGATGGATTTTTTGCGAATAAATGCCCTTGTGTGTGTCCGTTATTGCGGTTTTTAATTGACTTTGCTTTGTCTTATAAGCTTGTTATCTATATAACATTATCACGCCATGTCTTTTAAACCCCGAAATTTCGGGGAAAACAAGGAATATATTTATAATAAAACTATTTATTCTTTTTTACGTTTTTTAAAATTTGATTTTATTATTGTTGTTAAATGTTTTTTGTCTGTTTCTTCGACGGAATAAATATTGTATTGTGCCTCAAAATATGGTTTTCCGAACTCCTTTTCTAATTTTTCATATGTCATTAGTTTTATGTTTTCACTATATTTTGATGGGTCTTTTATGCCACGAGAACAACGATAGAATTTGAACCCTTTAGGGTGTATCTGTCAATCGAAAATTGACCCTTATACTAAATGAAAACTGACCCCCCTTTATTAAAAAAATTAATCAAGTTTTTTTCTAACAGAAGTACCGACCATATTTATGACAAAAGAATTGTGTGTAATTCTGTCAATGATGGCGGTAGTTAAAATGGGGTCGTTAAAAATAGTTTTCCATTTGTCGAAGGATAAATTTGTTGTAATAATGGTACTTTTTCTTTCAGTTCTGAGGGTTAAATGGGTAAAAAGAAGTTCACCACCTTCACGATCAAACGAAATGTATCCAAGTTCGTCAAGTATGATTAAATCAGTCTTTTCGAACTGTTTTTGAAAACTTGATAGGTTGGATTTTTGTTTAAGTTCTTTAAGTTTATTAATTAAAACTGGAACACTGTAGTATTTTACTGTAAATCCAGCCATTGCAGCCTCAATGCCAAGAGCTATGGCAAGATGGGTTTTCCCTGTTCCAGGGTTGCCGTATTCAACGATGTTTTGACCATTTGCTATAAAATCAAGTTTTTTTAGCTCTGATAGCTTGTCTTTGGCATCCTTTGGTAAAAGATTTAAATCTAGTTCGTGAAGATATTTTTTATAAGGAAAACCGGCGTTTTTAAGCCTTTGAGCCTTACTTTTATCACTTCTAAGCAAAACTTCGTTATGAAATAAATCTTCTAAAAATTGTTCAGAGCTTAAAGAAAGATTTGTTGCCTTTTCAAATTCTTCGTCAAGATGGCTTGAAATGTAGCAAAGTCTAAGGGTTTTAGCATAGTTTCTGATATTTTCAAGACTCATACAACTACCTCCTGACAATAGCTTAAAAGCTGGATCTCACAGGCTTTTTCGATGTCATCGCAAGTTTCATAGAGTTCAAAATCATTTTTATTAAATAAAACCATTTTAATGCCATCTAATTGGACATTTGCGCCTGTTTTTTGTAAGGTTTCTATTGCGTTTTTAAGTTGTTTAAGGGAAAATTGTTCAAGCAAGTCCAACATCTTGATAAATTCTTTTGGTTTTTGAAGAAAAAAATCATTAAAAATAATGTTAAGAAGGTCGCAAGATTGCTTTAAACAAAGGCTATTTGCAATGG
>CATKWE010000034.1:0-52500 GCA_949825025.1 Siphlonurus alternatus
AAAATACCCTTAGACGAAATACTCTTGGACAGAATACCCTCAGACAATTTACCATGTATTATAATATATAACAGCATCTTAGGTATTTCGTAGAATGATAAAAATTATACCTATATCATGCAATCATTTTGCACACATGCAGTACAGTATTAATATTATTATTATTAAAGGGACAGGGTACAATAATTTTCATGTTGCATAAAAAGTTTCCTATTGATATAATAAAATTAAAAATATAATGTGTCAATTGCCCCAAAATACCAACCAACCAACCAACCAACCAACCAACCAACCAACCAACCAACCAACCAACCAACCAACCAACCAACCAACCAACCAACCAACCAACCAACCAACCAACCAACCAACCAACCAACCAACCAACCAACCAACCAACCAACCAACCAACCAACCAACCAACCAACCAACCAACCAACCAACCAACCAACCAACCAACCAACCAACCAACCAACCAAAATACCCTAGGACAAAATACCCTCAGACAATTTACCCTAGGACAAAATACCCTCAGACAATTTACCCTAGGACAAAGTACCCTTGGATAATTTACCCTAGGACAAAATACCCTTGGACAATTAACCCTAGGACAAAATACCCTTGGACAAAATACCCTCAGACAAAATACCCATGGACAAAATACCCTTGGACAAAATACCCTCAGATAAAATACCCTCAGACAAAATACCCATGGACAAAATACCCTTGGACGAAATACCCTTGGACAAAATACCCTTAGACGAAATACTCTTGGACAGAATACCCTCAGACAATTTACCATGTATTATAATATATAACAGCATCTTAGGTATTTCGTAGAATGATAAAAATTATACCTATATCATGCAAACATTTTGCACACATGCAGTACAGTATTAATATTATTATTATTAAAGGGACAGGGTACAATAATTTTCATGTTGCATAAAAAGTTTCCTATTGATATAATAAAATTAAAAATATAATGTGTCAATTGCCCCAAAATACCAACCAACCAACCAACCAACCAACCAACCAACCAACCAACCAACCAACCAACCAACCAACCAACCAACCAACCAACCAACCAACCAACCAACCAACCAACCAACCAACCAACCAACCAACCAACCAACCAACCAACCAACCAACCAACCAACCAACCAACCAACCAACCAACCAACCAACCAACCAACCAACCAACCAACCAACCAACCAAAATACCCTAGGACAAAATACCCTCAGACAATTTACCCTAGGACAAAATACCCTCAGACAATTTACCCTAGGACAAAATACCCTTGGATAATTTACCCTAGGACAAAATACCCTTGGACAATTAACCCTAGGACAAAATACCCTTGGACAAAATACCCTAGGACAAAATACCCTTGGACAAAATACCCTTGGACAAAATACCCTAGGACAAAATACCCTTGGACAAAATACCCTCAGATAAAATACCCTCAGACAAAATACCCATGGACAAAATACCCTTGGACGAAATACCCTTGGACAAAATACCCTTAGACGAAATACTCTTGGACAGAATACCCTCAGACAATTTACCATGTATTATAATATATAACAGCATCTTAGGTATTTCGTAGAATGATAAAAATTATACCTATATCATGCAAACATTTTGCACACATGCAGTACAGTATTAATATTATTATTATTAAAGGGACAGGGTACAATAATTTTCATGTTGCATAAAAAGTTTCCTATTGATATAATAAAATTAAAAATATAATGTGTCAATTGCCCCAAAATACCAACCAACCAACCAACCAACCAACCAACCAACCAACCAACCAACCAACCAACCAACCAACCAACCAACCAACCAACCAACCAACCAACCAACCAACCAACCAACCAACCAACCAACCAACCAACCAACCAACCAACCAACCAACCAACCAACCAACCAACCAACCAACCAACCAACCAACCAACCAACCAAAATACCCTAGGACAAAATACCCTCAGACAATTTACCCTAGGACAAAATACCCTTGGATAATTTACCCTAGGACAAAATACCCTTGGACAATTAACCCTAGGACAAAATACCCTTGGACAAAATACCCTAGGACAAAATACCCTTGGACAAAATACCCTTGGACAAAATACCCTAGGACAAAATACCCTTGGACAAAATACCCTCAGATAAAATACCCTCAGACAAAATACCCTTGGACGAAATACCCTTGGACAAAATACCCTTAGACGAAATACTCTTGGACAGAATACCCTCAGACAATTTACCATGTATTATAATATATAACAGCATCTTAGGTATTTCGTAGAATGATAAAAATTATACCTATATCATGCAAACATTTTGCACACATGCAGTACAGTATTAATATTATTATTATTAAAGGGACAGGGTACAATAATTTTCATGTTGCATAAAAAGTTTCCTATTGATATAATAAAATTAAAAATATAATGTGTCAATTGCCCCAAAATACCAACCAACCAACCAACCAACCAACCAACCAACCAACCAACCAACCAACCAACCAACCAACCAACCAACCAACCAACCAACCAACCAACCAACCAACCAACCAACCAACCAACCAACCAACCAACCAACCAACCAACCAACCAACCAACCAACCAACCAACCAACCAACCAACCAACCAACCAACCAACCAACCAACCAACCAACCAACCAACCAACCAACCAACCAACCAACCAACCAACCAACCAACCAACCAACCAACCAACCAACCAACCAACCAACCAACCAACCAAAATACCCTAGGACAAAATACCCTCAGACAATTTACCCTAGGACAAAATTACCTCAGACAATTTACCCTAGGACAAAATACCCTTGGATAATTTACCCTAGGACAAAATACCCTTGGACAATTAACCCTAGGACAAAATACCCTTGGACAAAATACCCTAGGACAAAATACCCTTGGACAAAATACCCTTGGAAAAAATACCCTAGGACAAAATACCCTCAGATAAAATACCCTCAGACAAAATACCCATGGACAAAATACCCTTGGACGAAATACCCTTGGACAAAATACCCTTAGACGAAATACTCTTGGACAGAATACCCTCAGACAATTTACCATGTATTATAATATATAACAGCATCTTAGGTATTTCGTAGAATGATAAAAATTATACCTATATCAAGCAAACATTTTGCACACATGCAGTACAGTATTAATATTATTATTATTAAAGGGACAGGGTACAATAATTTTCATGTTGCATAAAAAGTTTCCTATTGATATAATAAAATTAAAAATATAATGTGTCAATTGCCCCAAAATACCAACCAACCAACCAACCAACCAACCAACCAACCAACCAACCAACCAACCAACCAACCAACCAACCAACCAACCAACCAACCAACCAACCAACCAACCAACCAACCAACCAACCAACCAACCAACCAACCAACCAACCAACCAACCAACCAACCAACCAACCAACCAACCAACCAACCAACCAACCAACCAACCAACCAACCAACCAACCAACCAACCAACCAACCAACCAACCAACCAACCAACCAACCAACCAACCAACCAACCAACCAACCAACCAAAATACCCTAGGACAAAATACCCTCAGACAATTTACCCTAGGACAAAATACCCTTGGATAATTTACCCTAGGACAAAATACCCTTGGACAATTAACCCTAGGACAAAATACCCTTGGACAAAATACCCTAGGACAAAATACCCTTGGACAAAATACCCTTGGACAAAATACCCTAGGACAAAATACCCTTGGACAAAATACCCTCAGATAAAATACCCTCAGACAAAATACCCATGGACAAAATACCCTTGGACGAAATACCCTTGGACAAAATACCCTTAGACGAAATACTCTTGGACAGAATACCCTCAGACAATTTACCATGTATTATAATATATAACAGCATCTTAGGTATTTCGTAGAATGATAAAAATTATACCTATATCATGCAAACATTTTGCACACATGCAGTACAGTATTAATATTATTATTATTAAAGGGACAGGGTACAATAATTTTCATGTTGCATAAAAAGTTTCCTATTGATATAATAAAATTAAAAATATAATGTGTCAATTGCCCCAAAATACCAACCAACCAACCAACCAACCAACCAACCAACCAACCAACCAACCAACCAACCAACCAACCAACCAACCAACCAACCAACCAACCAACCAACCAAAATACCCTAGGACAAAATACCCTCAGACAATTTACCCTAGGACAAAATACCCTTGGATAATTTACCCTAGGACAAAATACCCTTGGACAATTAACCCTAGGACAAAATACCCTTGGACAAAATACCCTAGGACAAAATACCCTTGGACAAAATACCCTTGGACAAAATACCCTAGGACAAAATACCCTTGGACAAAATACCCTCAGATAAAATTCCCTCAGACAAAATACCCATGGACAAAATACCCTTGGACGAAATACCCTTGGACAAAATACCCTTAGACGAAATACTCTTGGACAGAATACCCTCAGACAATTTACCATGTATTATAATATATAACAGCATCTTAGGTATTTCGTAGAATGATAAAAATTATACCTATATCATGCAAACATTTTGCACACATGCAGTACAGTATTAATATTATTATTATTAAAGGGACAGGGTACAATAATTTTCATGTTGCATAAAAAGTTTCCTATTGATATAATAAAATTAAAAATATAATGTGTCAATTGCCCCAAAATACCAACCAACCAACCAACCAACCAACCAACCAACCAACCAACCAACCAACCAACCAACCAACCAACCAACCAACCAACCAACCAACCAACCAACCAACCAACCAACCAACCAACCAACCAACCAACCAACCAACCAACCAACCAACCAACCAACCAACCAACCAACCAACCAACCAACCAACCAACCAACCAACCAACCAACCAACCAACCAACCAACCAACCAACCAACCAACCAACCAACCAACCAAAATACCCTCAGACAATTTACCCTAGGACAAAATACCCTCAGACAATTTACCCTAGGACAAAATACCCTTGGATAATTTACCCTAGGACAAAATACCCTTGGACAATTAACCCTAGGACAAAATACCCTTGGACAAAATACCCTAGGACAAAATACCCTTGGACAAAATACCCTAGGACAAAATACCCTTGGACAAAATACCCTCAGATAAAATACCCTCAGACAAAATACCCATGGACAAAATACCCTTGGACGAAATACCCTTGGACAAAATACCCTTAGACGAAATACTCTTGGACAGAATACCCTCAGACAATTTACCATGTATTATAATATATAACAGCATCTTAGGTATTTCGTAGAATGATAAAAATTATACCTATATCATGCAAACATTTTGCACACATGCAGTACAGTATTAATATTATTATTATTAAAGGGACAGGGTACAATAATTTTCATGTTGCATAAAAAGTTTCCTATTGATATAATAAAATTAAAAATATAATGTGTCAATTGCCCCAAAATACCAACCAACCAACCAACCAACCAACCAACCAACCAACCAACCAACCAACCAACCAACCAACCAACCAACCAACCAACCAACCAACCAACCAACCAACCAACCAACCAACCAACCAACCAACCAACCAACCAACCAACCAACCAACCAACCAACCAACCAACCAACCAACCAACCAACCAACCAACCAACCAACCAACCAACCAAAATACCCTAGGACAAAATACCCTCAGACAATTTACCCTAGGACAAAATACCCTTGGATAATTTACCCTAGGACAAAATACCCTTGGACAATTAACCCTAGGACAAAATACCCTTGGACAAAATACCCTAGGACAAAATACCCTTGGACAAAATACCCTTGGACAAAATACCCTAGGACAAAATACCCTTGGACAAAATACCCTCAGACAAAATACCCATGGACAAAATTCCCTTGGACGAAATACCCTTGGACAAAATACCCTTAGACGAAATACTCTTGGACAGAATACCCTCAGACAATTTACCATGTATTATAATATATAACAGCATCTTAGGTATTTCGTAGAATGATAAAAATTATACCTATATCATGCAAACATTTTGCACACATGCAGTACAGTATTAATATTATTATTATTAAAGGGACAGGGTACAATAATTTTCATGTTGCATAAAAAGTTTCCTATTGATATAATAAAATTAAAAATATAATGTGTCAATTGCCCCAAAATACCAACCAACCAACCAACCAACCAACCAACCAACCAACCAACCAACCAACCAACCAACCAACCAACCAACCAACCAACCAACCAACCAACCAACCAACCAACCAACCAACCAACCAACCAACCAACCAACCAACCAACCAACCAACCAACCAACCAACCAACCAACCAACCAACCAACCAACCAACCAACCAACCAACCAACCAACCAAAATACCCTAGGACAAAATACCCTCAGACAATTTACCCTAGGACAAAATACCCTCAGACAATTTACCCTAGGACAAAATACCCTTGGATAATTTACCCTAGGACAAAATACCCTTGGACAATTAACCCTAGGACAAAATACCCTTGGACAAAATACCCTAGGACAAAATACCCTTGGACAAAATACCCTTGGAAAAAATACCCTAGGACAAAATACCCTTGGACAAAATACCCTCAGATAAAATACCCTCAGACAAAATACCCATGGACAAAATACCCTTGGACGAAATACCCTTGGACAAAATACCCTTAGACGAAATACTCTTGGACAGAATACCCTCAGACAATTTACCATGTATTATAATATATAACAGCATCTTAGGTATTTCGTAGAATGATAATAATTATACCTATATCATGCAAACATTTTGCACACATGCAGTACAGTATTAATATTATTATTATTAAAGGGACAGGGTACAATAATTTTCATGTTGCATAAAAAGTTTCCTATTGATATAATAAAATTAAAAATATAATGTGTCAATTGCCCCAAAATACCAACCAACCAACCAACCAACCAACCAACCAACCAACCAACCAACCAACCAACCAACCAACCAACCAACCAACCAACCAACCAACCAACCAACCAACCAACCAACCAACCAACCAACCAACCAACCAACCAACCAACCAACCAACCAACCAACCAACCAACCAACCAACCAACCAACCAACCAAAATACCCTAGGACAAAATACCCTCAGACAATTTACCCTAGGACAAAATACCCTTGGATAATTTACCCTAGGACAAAATACCCTTGGACAATTAACCCTAGGACAAAATACCCTTGGACAAAATACCCTAGGACAAAATACCCTTGGACAAAATACCCTTGGACAAAATACCCTAGGACAAAATACCCTTGGACAAAATACCCTCAGATAAAATACCCTCAGACAAAATACCCATGGACAAAATACCCTTGGACGAAATACCCTTGGACAAAATACCCTTAGACGAAATACTCTTGGACAGAATACCCTCAGACAATTTACCATGTATTATAATATATAACAGCATCTTAGGTATTTCGTAGAATGATAAAAATTATACCTATATCATGCAAACATTTTGCACACATGCAGTACAGTATTAATATTATTATTATTAAAGGGACAGGGTACAATAATTTTCATGTTGCATAAAAAGTTTCCTATTGATATAATAAAATTAAAAATATAATGTGTCAATTGCCCCAAAATACCAACCAACCAACCAACCAACCAACCAACCAACCAACCAACCAACCAACCAACCAACCAACCAACCAACCAACCAACCAAAATACCCTAGGACAAAATACCCTCAGACAATTTACCCTAGGACAAAATACCCTTGGATAATTTACCCTAGGACAAAATACCCTTGGACAATTAACCCTAGGACAAAATACCCTTGGACAAAATACCCTAGGACAAAATACCCTTGGACAAAATACCCTTGGACAAAATACCCTCAGATAAAATACCCTCAGACAAAATACCCATGGACAAAATACCCTTGGACGAAATACCCTTAAACAAAATACCCTTAGACGAAATACTCTTGGACAGAATACCCTCAGACAATTTACCATGTATTATAATATATAACAGCATCTTAGGTATTTCGTAGAATGATAAAAATTATACCTATATCATGCAAACATTTTGCACACATGCAGTACAGTATTAATATTATTATTATTAAAGGGACAGGGTACAATAATTTTCATGTTGCATAAAAAGTTTCCTATTGATATAATAAAATTAAAAATATAATGTGTCAATTGCCCCAAAATACCAACCAACCAACCAACCAACCAACCAACCAACCAACCAACCAACCAACCAACCAACCAACCAACCAACCAACCAACCAACCAACCAACCAACCAACCAACCAACCAACCAACCAACCAACCAACCAACCAACCAACCAACCAACCAACCAACCAACCAACCAACCAACCAACCAACCAACCAACCAACCAACCAACCAACCAACCAACCAACCAACCAACCAACCAACCAACCAACCAACCAACCAACCAACCAACCAACCAACCAACCAACCAACCAACCAACCAACCAACCAACCAACCAACCAACCAACCAACCAACCAACCAACCAACCAAAATACCCTAGGACAAAATACCCTCAGACAATTTACCCTAGGACAAAATACCCTCAGACAATTTACCCTAGGACAAAATACCCTTGGATAATTTACCCTAGGACAAAATACCCTTGGACAATTAACCCTAGGACAAAATACCCTTGGACAAAATACCCTAGGACAAAATACCCTTGGACAAAATACCCTTGGACAAAATACCCTAGGACAAAATACCCTTGGACAAAATACCCTCAGATAAAATACCCTCAGACAAAATACCCTTGGACAAAATACCCTTAGACGAAATACTCTTGGACAGAATACCCTCAGACAATTTACCATGTATTATAATATATAACAGCATCTTAGGTATTTCGTAGAATGATAAAAATTATACCTATATCATGCAATCATTTTGCACACATGCAGTACAGTATTAATATTATTATTATTAAAGGGACAGGGTACAATAATTTTCATGTTGCATAAAAAGTTTCCTATTGATATAATAAAATTAAAAATATAATGTGTCAATTGCCCCAAAATACCAACCAACCAACCAACCAACCAACCAACCAACCAACCAACCAACCAACCAACCAACCAACCAACCAACCAACCAACCAACCAACCAACCAACCAACCAACCAACCAACCAACCAACCAACCAACCAACCAACCAACCAACCAACCAACCAACCAACCAACCAACCAACCAACCAACCAACCAACCAACCAACCAACCAACCAACCAACCAACCAACCAACCAAAATACCCTAGGACAAAATACCCTCAGACAATTTACCCTAGGACAAAATACCCTCAGACAATTTACCCTAGGACAAAATACCCTTGGATAATTTACCCTAGGACAAAATACCCTTGGACAATTAACCCTAGGACAAAATACCCTTGGACAAAATACCCTAGGACAAAATACCCTTGGACAAAATACCCTTGGAAAAAATACCCTAGGACAAAATACCCTCAGATAAAATACCCTCAGACAAAATACCCATGGACAAAATACCCTTGGACGAAATACCCTTGGACAAAATACCCTTAGACGAAATACTCTTGGACAGAATACCCTCAGACAATTTACCATGTATTATAATATATAACAGCATCTTAGGTATTTCGTAGAATGATAAAAATTATACCTATATCATGCAAACATTTTGCACACATGCAGTACAGTATTAATATTATTATTATTAAAGGGACAGGGTACAATAATTTTCATGTTGCATAAAAAGTTTCCTATTGATATAATAAAATTAAAAATATAATGTGTCAATTGCCCCAAAATACCAACCAACCAACCAACCAACCAACCAACCAACCAACCAACCAACCAACCAACCAACCAACCAACCAACCAACCAACCAACCAACCAACCAACCAACCAACCAACCAACCAACCAACCAACCAACCAACCAACCAACCAACCAACCAACCAACCAACCAACCAACCAACCAACCAACCAACCAACCAACCAACCAACCAACCAACCAACCAACCAACCAACCAACCAACCAACCAACCAACCAACCAACCAACCAACCAACCAACCAACCAACCAACCAACCAACCAACCAACCAACCAACCAACCAAAATACCCTAGGACAAAATACCCTCAGACAATTTACCCTAGGACAAAATACCCTCAGACAATTTACCCTAGGACAAAATACCCTTGGATAATTTACCCTAGGACAAAATACCCTTGGACAATTAACCCTAGGACAAAATACCCTTGGACAAAATACCCTAGGACAAAATACCCTTGGACAAAATACCCTTGGAAAAAATACCCTAGGACAAAATACCCTTGGACAAAATACCCTCAGATAAAATACCCTCAGACAAAATACCCATGGACAAAATACCCTTGGACGAAATACCCTTGGACAAAATACCCTTAGACGAAATACTCTTGGACAGAATACCCTCAGACAATTTACCATGTATTATAATATATAACAGCATCTTAGGTATTTCGTAGAATGATAAAAATTATACCTATATCATGCAAACATTTTGCACACATGCAGTACAGTATTAATATTATTATTATTAAAGGGACAGGGTACAATAATTTTCATGTTGCATAAAAAGTTTCCTATTGATATAATAAAATTAAAAATATAATGTGTCAATTGCCCCAAAATACCAACCAACCAACCAACCAACCAACCAACCAACCAACCAACCAACCAACCAACCAACCAACCAACCAACCAACCAACCAACCAACCAACCAACCAACCAACCAACCAACCAACCAACCAACCAACCAACCAACCAACCAACCAACCAACCAACCAACCAACCAACCAACCAACCAACCAACCAACCAACCAACCAACCAACCAACCAACCAACCAACCAACCAACCAACCAACCAACCAACCAACCAACCAACCAAAATACCCTAGGACAAAATACCCTCAGACAATTTACCCTAGGACAAAATACCCTTGGATAATTTACCCTAGGACAAAATACCCTTGGACAATTAACCCTAGGACAAAATACCCTTGGACAAAATACCCTAGGACAAAATACCCTTGGACAAAATACCCTTGGACAAAATACCCTAGGACAAAATACCCTTGGACAAAATACCCTCAGATAAAATACCCATGGACAAAATACCCTTGGACGAAATACCCTTGGACAAAATACCCTTAGACGAAATACTCTTGGACAGAATACCCTCAGACAATTTACCATGTATTATAATATATAACAGCATCTTAGGTATTTCGTAGAATGATAAAAATTATACCTATATCATGCAAACATTTTGCACACATGCAGTACAGTATTAATATTATTATTATTAAAGGGACAGGGTACAATAATTTTCATGTTGCATAAAAAGTTTCCTATTGATATAATAAAATTAAAAATATAATGTGTCAATTGCCCCAAAATACCAACCAACCAACCAACCAACCAACCAACCAACCAACCAACCAACCAACCAACCAACCAACCAACCAACCAACCAACCAACCAACCAACCAACCAACCAACCAACCAACCAACCAACCAACCAACCAACCAACCAACCAACCAACCAACCAACCAACCAACCAACCAACCAACCAACCAACCAACCAACCAACCAACCAACCAACCAACCAACCAACCAACCAACCAACCAACCAACCAACCAACCAACCAACCAACCAAAATACCCTAGGACAAAATACCCTCAGACAATTTACCCTAGGACAAAATACCCTTGGATAATTTACCCTAGGACAAAATACCCTTGGACAATTAACCCTAGGACAAAATACCCTTGGACAAAATACCCTAGGACAAAATACCCTTGGACAAAATACCCTTGGACAAAATACCCTAGGACAAAATACCCTTGGACAAAATACCCTCAGATAAAATACCCTCAGACAAAATACCCATGGACAAAATACCCTTGGACGAAATACCCTTGGACAAAATACCCTTAGACGAAATACTCTTGGACAGAATACCCTCAGACAATTTACCATGTATTATAATATATAACAGCATCTTAGGTATTTCGTAGAATGATAAAAATTATACCTATATCATGCAAACATTTTGCACACATGCAGTACAGTATTAATATTATTATTATTAAAGGGACAGGGTACAATAATTTTCATGTTGCATAAAAAGTTTCCTATTGATATAATAAAATTAAAAATATAATGTGTCAATTGCCCCAAAATACCAACCAACCAACCAACCAACCAACCAACCAACCAACCAACCAACCAACCAACCAACCAACCAACCAACCAACCAACCAACCAACCAACCAACCAACCAACCAACCAACCAACCAACCAACCAACCAACCAACCAACCAACCAACCAACCAACCAACCAACCAACCAACCAACCAACCAACCAACCAACCAACCAACCAACCAACCAACCAACCAACCAACCAACCAACCAACCAACCAACCAACCAACCAACCAACCAACCAACCAACCAACCAACCAACCAACCAAAATACCCTAGGACAAAATACCCTCAGACAATTTACCCTAGGACAAAATACCCTTGGATAATTTACCCTAGGACAAAATACCCTTGGACAATTAACCCTAGGACAAAATACCCTTGGACAAAATACCCTAGGACAAAATACCCTTGGACAAAATACCCTTGGACAAAATACCCTAGGACAAAATACCCTTGGACAAAATACCCTCAGACAAAATACCCATGGACAAAATACCCTTGGACGAAATACCCTTGGACAAAATACCCTTAGACGAAATACTCTTGGACAGAATACCCTCAGACAATTTACCATGTATTATAATATATAACAGCATCTTAGGTATTTCGTAGAATGATAAAAATTATACCTATATCATGCAAACATTTTGCACACATGCAGTACAGTATTAATATTATTATTATTAAAGGGACAGGGTACAATAATTTTCATGTTGCATAAAAAGTTTCCTATTGATATAATAAAATTAAAAATATAATGTGTCAATTGCCCCAAAATACCAACCAACCAACCAACCAACCAACCAACCAACCAACCAACCAACCAACCAACCAACCAACCAACCAACCAACCAACCAACCAACCAACCAACCAACCAACCAACCAACCAACCAACCAACCAACCAACCAACCAACCAACCAACCAACCAACCAACCAACCAACCAACCAACCAACCAACCAACCAACCAACCAACCAACCAACCAACCAACCAACCAACCAACCAACCAACCAACCAACCAACCAACCAACCAACCAACCAACCAACCAACCAACCAACCAACCAACCAACCAAAATACCCTAGGACAAAATACCCTCAGACAATTTACCCTAGGACAAAATACCCTCAGACAATTTACCCTAGGACAAAATACCCTTGGATAATTTACCCTAGGACAAAATACCCTTGGACAATTAACCCTAGGACAAAATACCCTTGGACAAAATACCCTAGGACAAAATACCCTTGGACAAAATACCCTTGGAAAAAATACCCTAGGACAAAATACCCTTGGACAAAATACCCTCAGATAAAATACCCTCAGACAAAATACCCATGGACAAAATACCCTTGGACGAAATACCCTTGGACAAAATACCCTTAGACGAAATACTCTTGGACAGAATACCCTCAGACAATTTACCATGTATTATAATATATAACAGCATCTTAGGTATTTCGTAGAATGATAATAATTATACCTATATCATGCAAACATTTTGCACACATGCAGTACAGTATTAATATTATTATTATTAAAGGGACAGGGTACAATAATTTTCATGTTGCATAAAAAGTTTCCTATTGATGTAATAAAATTAAAAATATAATGTGTCAATTGCCCCAAAATACCAACCAACCAACCAACCAACCAACCAACCAACCAACCAACCAACCAACCAACCAACCAACCAACCAACCAACCAACCAACCAACCAACCAACCAACCAACCAACCAACCAACCAACCAACCAACCAACCAACCAACCAACCAACCAACCAACCAACCAACCAACCAACCAAAATACCCTAGGACAAAATACCCTCAGACAATTTACCCTAGGACAAAATACCCTTGGATAATTTACCCTAGGACAAAATACCCTTGGACAATTAACCCTAGGACAAAATACCCTTGGACAAAATACCCTAGGACAAAATACCCTTGGACAAAATACCCTTGGACAAAATACCCTAGGACAAAATACCCTTGGACAAAATACCCTCAGATAAAATACCCTCAGACAAAATACCCATGGACAAAATACCCTTGGACGAAATACCCTTGGACAAAATACCCTTAGACGAAATACTCTTGGACAGAATACCCTCAGACAATTTACCATGTATTATAATATATAACAGCATCTTAGGTATTTCGTAGAATGATAAAAATTATACCTATATCATGCAAACATTTTGCACACATGCAGTACAGTATTAATATTATTATTATTAAAGGGACAGGGTACAATAATTTTCATGTTGCATAAAAAGTTTCCTATTGATATAATAAAATTAAAAATATAATGTGTCAATTGCCCCAAAATACCAACCAACCAACCAACCAACCAACCAACCAACCAACCAACCAACCAACCAACCAACCAACCAACCAAAATACCCTAGGACAAAATACCCTCAGACAATTTACCCTAGGACAAAATACCCTTGGATAATTTACCCTAGGACAAAATACCCTTGGACAATTAACCCTAGGACAAAATACCCTTGGACAAAATACCCTAGGACAAAATACCCTTGGACAAAATACCCTTGGACAAAATACCCTCAGATAAAATACCCTCAGACAAAATACCCATGGACAAAATACCCTTGGACGAAATACCCTTAAACAAAATACCCTTAGACGAAATACTCTTGGACAGAATACCCTCAGACAATTTACCATGTATTATAATATATAACAGCATCTTAGGTATTTCGTAGAATGATAAAAATTATACCTATATCATGCAAACATTTTGCACACATGCAGTACAGTATTAATATTATTATTATTAAAGGGACAGGGTACAATAATTTTCATGTTGCATAAAAAGTTTCCTATTGATATAATAAAATTAAAAATATAATGTGTCAATTGCCCCAAAATACCAACCAACCAACCAACCAACCAACCAACCAACCAACCAACCAACCAACCAACCAACCAACCAACCAACCAACCAACCAACCAACCAACCAACCAACCAACCAACCAACCAACCAACCAACCAACCAACCAACCAACCAACCAACCAACCAACCAACCAACCAACCAACCAACCAACCAACCAACCAACCAACCAACCAACCAACCAACCAACCAACCAACCAACCAACCAACCAACCAACCAACCAACCAACCAACCAACCAACCAACCAACCAACCAACCAACCAACCAACCAAAATACCCTAGGACAAAATACCCTCAGACAATTTACCCTAGGACAAAATACCCTCAGACAATTTACCCTAGGACAAAATACCCTTGGATAATTTACCCTAGGACAAAATACCCTTGGACAATTAACCCTAGGACAAAATACCCTTGGAAAAAATACCCTAGGACAAAATACCCTTGGACAAAATACCCTTGGAAAAAATACCCTAGGACAAAATACCCTCAGATACTCAGATAAAATACCCTCAGACAAAATACCCATGGACAAAATACCCTTGGACGAAATACCCTTGGACAAAATACCCTTAGACGAAATACTCTTGGACAGAATACCCTCAGACAATTTACCATGTATTATAATATATAACAGCATCTTAGGTATTTCGTAGAATGATAAAAATTATACCTATATCATGCAAACATTTTGCACACATGCAGTACAGTATTAATATTATTATTATTAAAGGGACAGGGTACAATAATTTTCATGTTGCATAAAAAGTTTCCTATTGATATAATAAAATTAAAAATATAATGTGTCAATTGCCCCAAAATACCAACCAACCAACCAACCAACCAACCAACCAACCAACCAACCAACCAACCAACCAACCAACCAACCAACCAACCAACCAACCAACCAACCAACCAACCAACCAACCAACCAACCAACCAACCAACCAACCAACCAACCAACCAACCAACCAACCAACCAACCAACCAACCAACCAACCAACCAACCAACCAACCAACCAACCAACCAACCAACCAACCAACCAACCAACCAACCAACCAACCAACCAAAATACCCTAGGACAAAATACCCTCAGACAATTTACCCTAGGACAAAATACCCTCAGACAATTTACCCTAGGACAAAATACCCTTGGATAATTTACCCTAGGACAAAATACCCTTGGACAATTAACCCTAGGACAAAATACCCTTGGACAAAATACCCTAGGACAAAATACCCTTAGACAAAATACCCTTGGACAAAATACCCTAGGACAAAATACCCTTGGACAAAATACCCTCAGATAAAATACCCTCAGACAAAATACCCATGGACAAAATACCCTTGGACGAAATACCCTTGGACAAAATACCCTTAGACGAAATACTCTTGGACAGAATACCCTCAGACAATTTACCATGTATTATAATATATAACAGCATCTTAGGTATTTCGTAGAATGATAAAAATTATACCTATATCATGCAAACATTTTGCACACATGCAGTACAGTATTAATATTATTATTATTAAAGGGACAGGGTACAATAATTTTCATGTTGCATAAAAAGTTTCCTATTGATATAATAAAATTAAAAATATAATGTGTCAATTGCCCCAAAATACCAACCAACCAACCAACCAACCAACCAACCAACCAACCAACCAACCAACCAACCAACCAACCAACCAACCAACCAACCAACCAACCAACCAACCAACCAACCAACCAACCAACCAACCAACCAACCAACCAACCAACCAACCAACCAACCAACCAACCAACCAACCAACCAACCAACCAACCAACCAACCAACCAACCAACCAACCAACCAACCAAAATACCCTAGGACAAAATACCCTAGGACAAAATACCCTTGGATAATTTACCCTAGGACAAAATACCCTTGGACAATTAACCCTAGGACAAAATACCCTTGGACAAAATACCCTAGGACAAAATACCCTTGGACAAAATACCCTTGGACAAAATACCCTAGGACAAAATACCCTTGGACAAAATACCCTCAGATAAAATACCCTCAGACAAAATACCCATGGACAAAATACCCTTGGACGAAATACCCTTGGACAAAATACCCTTAGACGAAATACTCTTGGACAGAATACCCTCAGACAATTTACCATGTATTATAATATATAACAGCATCTTAGGTATTTCGTAGAATGATAGAAATTATACCTATATCATGCAAACATTTTGCACACATGCAGTACAGTATTAATATTATTATTATTAAAGGGACAGGGTACAATAATTTTCATGTTGCATAAAAAGTTTCCTATTGATATAATAAAATTAAAAATATAATGTGTCAATTGCCCCAAAATACCAACCAACCAACCAACCAACCAACCAACCAACCAACCAACCAACCAACCAACCAACCAACCAACCAACCAACCAACCAACCAACCAACCAACCAACCAACCAACCAACCAACCAACCAACCAACCAACCAACCAACCAACCAACCAACCAACCAACCAACCAACCAAAATACCCTAGGACAAAATACCCTCAGACAATTTACCCTAGGACAAAATACCCTTGGATAATTTACCCTAGGACAAAATACCCTTGGACAATTAACCCTAGGACAACCCTTGGACAAAATACCCTAGGACAAAATACCCTTGGACAAAATACCCTTGGACAAAATACCCTAGGACAAAATACCCTTGGACAAAATACCCTCAGATAAAATACCCTCAGACAAAATACCCATGGACAAAATACCCTTGGACGAAATACCCTTGGACAAAATACTCTTGGACAGAATACCCTCAGACAATTTACCATGTATTATAATATATAACAGCATCTTAGGTATTTCGTAGAATGATAAAAATTATACCTATATCATGCAAACATTTTGCACACATGCAGTACAGTATTAATATTATTATTATTAAAGGGACAGGGTACAATAATTTTCATGTTGCATAAAAAGTTTCCTATTGATATAATAAAATTAAAAATATAATGTGTCAATTGCCCCAAAATACCAACCAACCAACCAACCAACCAACCAACCAACCAACCAACCAACCAACCAACCAACCAACCAACCAACCAACCAACCAACCAACCAACCAACCAACCAACCAACCAACCAACCAACCAACCAACCAACCAACCAACCAACCAACCAACCAACCAACCAACCAACCAACCAACCAACCAACCAACCAACCAACCAACCAACCAACCAACCAACCAACCAACCAACCAACCAACCAACCAACCAACCAACCAACCAACCAACCAACCAACCAACCAACCAACCAACCAACCAACCAACCAACCAACCAACCAAAATACCCTAGGACAAAATACCCTCAGACAATTTACCCTAGGACAAAATACCCTCAGACAATTTACCCTAGGACAAAATACCCTTGGATAATTTACCCTAGGACAAAATACCCTTGGACAATTAACCCTAGGACAAAATACCCTTGGAAAAAATACCCTAGGACAAAATACCCTTGGACAAAATACCCTTGGAAAAAATACCCTAGGACAAAATACCCTCAGATAAAATACCCTCAGACAAAATACCCATGGACAAAATACCCTTGGACGAAATACCCTTGGACAAAATACCCTTAGACGAAATACTCTTGGACAGAATACCCTCAGACAATTTACCATGTATTATAATATATAACAGCATCTTAGGTATTTCGTAGAATGATAAAAATTATACCTATATCATGCAAACATTTTGCACACATGCAGTACAGTATTAATATTATTATTATTAAAGGGACAGGGTACAATAATTTTCATGTTGCATAAAAAGTTTCCTATTGATATAATAAAATTAAAAATATAATGTGTCAATTGCCCCAAAATACCAACCAACCAACCAACCAACCAACCAACCAACCAACCAACCAACCAACCAACCAACCAACCAACCAACCAACCAACCAACCAACCAACCAACCAACCAACCAACCAACCAACCAACCAACCAACCAACCAACCAACCAACCAACCAACCAACCAACCAACCAACCAACCAACCAACCAACCAACCAACCAACCAACCAACCAACCAACCAACCAACCAACCAACCAACCAACCAACCAACCAACCAACCAACCAACCAACCAACCAACCAACCAACCAACCAACCAACCAACCAACCAACCAACCAACCAACCAAAACCAAAATACCCTAGGACAAAATACCCTCAGACAATTTACCCTAGGACAAAATACCCTCAGACAATTTACCCTAGGACAAAATACCCTTGGATAATTTACCCTAGGACAAAATACCCTTGGACAATTAACCCTAGGACAAAATACCCTTGGACAAAATACCCTAGGACAAAATACCCTTGGACAAAATACCCTTGGAAAAAATACCCTAGGACAAAATACCCTTGGACAAAATACCCTCAGATAAAATACCCTCAGACAAAATACCCATGGACAAAATACCCTTGGACGAAATACCCTTGGACAAAATACCCTTAGACGAAATACTCTTGGACAGAATACCCTCAGACAATTTACCATGTATTATAATATATAACAGCATCTTAGGTATTTCGTAGAATGATAAAAATTATACCTATATCATGCAAACATTTTGCACACATGCAGTACAGTATTAATATTATTATTATTAAAGGGACAGGGTACAATAATTTTCATGTTGCATAAAAAGTTTCCTATTGATATAATAAAATTAAAAATATAATGTGTCAATTGCCCCAAAATACCAACCAACCAACCAACCAACCAACCAACCAACCAACCAACCAACCAACCAACCAACCAACCAACCAACCAACCAACCAACCAACCAACCAACCAACCAACCAACCAAACAACCAACCAACCAACCAACCAACCAACCAACCAACCAACCAACCAACCAACCAACCAACCAACCAACCAACCAACCAACCAACCAACCAACCAACCAACCAACCAACCAACCAACCAACCAAAATACCCTAGGACAAAATACCCTCAGACAATTTACCCTAGGACAAAATACCCTTGGATAATTTACCCTAGGACAAAATACCCTTGGACAATTAACCCTAGGACAAAATACCCTTGGACAAAATACCCTAGGACAAAATACCCTTGGACAAAATACCCTTGGACAAAATACCCTAGGACAAAATACCCTTGGACAAAATACCCTCAGATAAAATACCCATGGACAAAATACCCTTGGACGAAATACCCTTGGACAAAATACCCTTAGACGAAATACTCTTGGACAGAATACCCTCAGACAATTTACCATGTATTATAATATATAACAGCATCTTAGGTATTTCGTAGAATGATAAAAATTATACCTATATCATGCAAACATTTTGCACACATGCAGTACAGTATTAATATTATTATTATTAAAGGGACAGGGTACAATAATTTTCATGTTGCATAAAAAGTTTCCTATTGATATAATAAAATTAAAAATATAATGTGTCAATTGCCCCAAAATACCAACCAACCAACCAACCAACCAACCAACCAACCAACCAACCAACCAACCAACCAACCAACCAACCAACCAACCAACCAACCAACCAACCAACCAACCAACCAACCAACCAACCAACCAACCAACCAACCAACCAACCAACCAACCAACCAACCAACCAACCAACCAACCAACCAACCAACCAACCAACCAACCAACCAAAATACCCTAGGACAAAATACCCTCAGACAATTTACCCTAGGACAAAATACCCTTGGATAATTTACCCTAGGACAAAATACCCTAGGACAAAATACCCTTGGACAAAATACCCTAGGACAAAATACCCTTGGACAAAATACCCTTGGACAAAATACCCTAGGACAAAATACCCTTGGACAAAATACCCTCAGATAAAATACCCTCAGACAAAATACCCATGGACAAAATACCCTTGGACGAAATACCCTTGGACAAAATACCCTTAGACGAAATACTCTTGGACAGAATACCCTCAGACAATTTACCATGTATTATAATATATAACAGCATCTTAGGTATTTCGTAGAATGATAAAAATTATACCTATATCATGCAAACATTTTGCACACATGCAGTACAGTATTAATATTATTATTATTAAAGGGACAGGGTACAATAATTTTCATGTTGCATAAAAAGTTTCCTATTGATATAATAAAATTAAAAATATAATGTGTCAATTGCCCCAAAATACCAACCAACCAACCAACCAACCAACCAACCAACCAACCAACCAACCAACCAACCAACCAACCAACCAACCAACCAACCAACCAACCAACCAACCAACCAACCAACCAACCAACCAACCAACCAACCAACCAACCAACCAACCAACCAACCAACCAACCAACCAACCAACCAACCAACCAACCAACCAACCAACCAACCAACCAACCAACCAACCAACCAACCAACCAACCAACCAACCAACCAACCAACCAACCAACCAACCAACCAACCAACCAACCAACCAACCAAAATACCCTCAGACAATTTACCCTAGGACAAAATACCCTCAGACAATTTACCCTAGGACAAAATACCCTTGGATAATTTACCCTAGGACAAAATACCCTTGGACAATTAACCCTAGGACAAAATACCCTTGGACAAAATACCCTAGGACAAAATACCCTTGGACAAAATACCCTTGGACAAAATACCCTAGGACAAAATACCCTTGGACAAAATACCCTCAGATAAAATACCCTCAGACAAAATACCCATGGATGGACAAAATACCCTTGGACGAAATACCCTTGGACAAAATACCCTTAGACGAAATACTCTTGGACAGAATACCCTCAGACAATTTACCATGTATTATAATATATAACAGCATCTTAGGTATTTCGTAGAATGATAAAAATTATACCTATATCATGCAAACATTTTGCACACATGCAGTACAGTATTAATATTATTATTATTAAAGGGACAGGGTACAATAATTTTCATGTTGCATAAAAAGTTTCCTATTGATATAATAAAATTAAAAATATAATGTGTCAATTGCCCCAAAATACCAACCAACCAACCAACCAACCAACCAACCAACCAACCAACCAACCAACCAACCAACCAACCAACCAACCAACCAACCAACCAAAATACCCTAGGACAAAATACCCTCAGACAATTTACCCTAGGACAAAATACCCTTGGATAATTTACCCTAGGACAAAATACCCTTGGACAATTAACCCTAGGACAAAATACCCTTGGACAAAATACCCTAGGACAAAATACCCTTGGACAAAATACCCTTGGACAAAATACCCTAGGACAAAATACCCTTGGACAAAATACCCTCAGACAAAATACCCATGGACAAAATACCCTTGGACGAAATACCCTTGGACAAAATACCCTTAGACGAAATACTCTTGGACAGAATACCCTCAGACAATTTACCATGTATTATAATATATAACAGCATCTTAGGTATTTCGTAGAATGATAAAAATTATACCTATATCATGCAAACATTTTGCACACATGCAGTACAGTATTAATATTATTATTATTAAAGGGACAGGGTACAATAATTTTCATGTTGCATAAAAAGTTTCCTATTGATATAATAAAATTAAAAATATAATGTGTCAATTGCCCCAAAATACCAACCAACCAACCAACCAACCAACCAACCAACCAACCAACCAACCAACCAACCAACCAACCAACCAACCAACCAACCAACCAACCAACCAACCAACCAACCAACCAACCAACCAACCAACCAACCAACCAACCAACCAACCAACCAACCAACCAACCAACCAACCAACCAACCAACCAACCAACCAACCAACCAACCAACCAACCAACCAACCAACCAACCAACCAACCAACCAACCAACCAACCAACCAACCAAAATACCCTAGGACAAAATACCCTCAGACAATTTACCCTAGGACAAAATACCCTCAGACAATTTACCCTAGGACAAAATACCCTTGGATAATTTACCCTAGGACAAAATACCCTTGGACAATTAACCCTAGGACAAAATACCCTTGGACAAAATACCCTAGGACAAAATACCCTTAGACAAAATACCCTTGGACAAAATACCCTAGGACAAAATACCCTTGGACAAAATACCCTCAGATAAAATACCCTCAGACAAAATACCCATGGACAAAATACCCTTGGACGAAATACCCTTGGACAAAATACCCTTAGACGAAATACTCTTGGACAGAATACCCTCAGACAATTTACCATGTATTATAATATATAACAGCATCTTAGGTATTTCGTAGAATGATAAAAATTATACCTATATCATGCAAACATTTTGCACACATGCAGTACAGTATTAATATTATTATTATTAAAGGGACAGGGTACAATAATTTTCATGTTGCATAAAAAGTTTCCTATTGATATAATAAAATTAAAAATATAATGTGTCAATTGCCCCAAAATACCAACCAACCAACCAACCAACCAACCAACCAACCAACCAACCAACCAACCAACCAACCAACCAACCAACCAACCAACCAACCAACCAACCAACCAACCAACCAACCAACCAACCAACCAACCAACCAACCAACCAACCAACCAACCAACCAACCAACCAACCAACCAACCAACCAACCAACCAACCAACCAACCAACCAAAATACCCTAGGACAAAATACCCTAGGACAAAATACCCTTGGATAATTTACCCTAGGACAAAATACCCTTGGACAATTAACCCTAGGACAAAATACCCTTGGACAAAATACCCTAGGACAAAATACCCTTGGACAAAATACCCTTGGACAAAATACCCTAGGACAAAATACCCTTGGACAAAATACCCTCAGATAAAATACCCTCAGACAAAATACCCATGGACAAAATACCCTTGGACGAAATACCCTTGGACAAAATACCCTTAGACGAAATACTCTTGGACAGAATACCCTCAGACAATTTACCATGTATTATAATATATAACAGCATCTTAGGTATTTCGTAGAATGATAGAAATTATACCTATATCATGCAAACATTTTGCACACATGCAGTACAGTATTAATATTATTATTATTAAAGGGACAGGGTACAATAATTTTCATGTTGCATAAAAAGTTTCCTATTGATATAATAAAATTAAAAATATAATGTGTCAATTGCCCCAAAATACCAACCAACCAACCAACCAACCAACCAACCAACCAACCAACCAACCAACCAACCAACCAACCAACCAACCAACCAACCAACCAACCAACCAACCAACCAACCAACCAACCAACCAACCAACCAACCAACCAACCAACCAACCAACCAACCAACCAACCAACCAACCAACCAACCAACCAACCAACCAAAATACCCTAGGACAAAATACCCTCAGACAATTTACCCTAGGACAAAATACCCTTGGATAATTTACCCTAGGACAAAATACCCTTGGACAATTAACCCTAGGACAAAATACCCTTGGACAAAATACCCTAGGACAAAATACCCTTGGACAAAATACCCTTGGACAAAATACCCTAGGACAAAATACCCTTGGACAAAATACCCTCAGATAAAATACCCTCAGACAAAATACCCATGGACAAAATACCCTTGGACGAAATACCCTTGGACAAAATACTCTTGGACAGAATACCCTCAGACAATTTACCATGTATTATAATATATAACAGCATCTTAGGTATTTCGTAGAATGATAAAAATTATACCTATATCATGCAAACATTTTGCACACATGCAGTACAGTATTAATATTATTATTATTAAAGGGACAGGGTACAATAATTTTCATGTTGCATAAAAAGTTTCCTATTGATATAATAAAATTAAAAATATAATGTGTCAATTGCCCCAAAATACCAACCAACCAACCAACCAACCAACCAACCAACCAACCAACCAACCAACCAACCAACCAACCAACCAACCAACCAACCAACCAACCAACCAACCAACCAACCAACCAACCAACCAACCAACCAACCAACCAACCAACCAACCAACCAACCAACCAACCAACCAACCAACCAACCAACCAACCAACCAACCAACCAACCAACCAACCAACCAACCAACCAAAATACCCTAGGACAAAATACCCTCAGACAATTTACCCTAGGACAAAATACCCTCAGACAATTTACCCTAGGACAAAATACCCTTGGATAATTTACCCTAGGACAAAATACCCTTGGACAATTAACCCTAGGACAAAATACCCTTGGACAAAATACCCTAGGACAAAATACCCTTGGACAAAATACCCTTGGAAAAAATACCCTAGGACAAAATACCCTTGGACAAAATACCCTCAGATAAAATACCCTCAGACAAAATACCCATGGACAAAATACCCTTGGACGAAATACCCTTGGACAAAATACCCTTAGACGAAATACTCTTGGACAGAATACCCTCAGACAATTTACCATGTATTATAATATATAACAGCATCTTAGGTATTTCGTAGAATGATAAAAATTATACCTATATCATGCAAACATTTTGCACACATGCAGTACAGTATTAATATTATTATTATTAAAGGGACAGGGTACAATAATTTTCATGTTGCATAAAAAGTTTCCTATTGATATAATAAAATTAAAAATATAATGTGTCAATTGCCCCAAAATACCAACCAACCAACCAACCAACCAACCAACCAACCAACCAACCAACCAACCAACCAACCAACCAACCAACCAACCAACCAACCAACCAACCAACCAACCAACCAACCAACCAACCAACCAACCAACCAAAATACCCTAGGACAAAATACCCTCAGACAATTTACCCTAGGACAAAATACCCTTGGATAATTTACCCTAGGACAAAATACCCTTGGACAATTAACCCTAGGACAAAATACCCTTGGACAAAATACCCTAGGACAAAATACCCTTGGACAAAATACCCTTGGACAAAATACCCTAGGACAAAATACCCTTGGACAAAATACCCTCAGACAAAATACCCATGGACAAAATACCCTTGGACGAAATACCCTTGGACAAAATACCCTTAGACGAAATACTCTTGGACAGAATACCCTCAGACAATTTACCATGTATTATAATATATAACAGCATCTTAGGTATTTCGTAGAATGATAAAAATTATACCTATATCATGCAAACATTTTGCACACATGCAGTACAGTATTAATATTATTATTATTAAAGGGACAGGGTACAATAATTTTCATGTTGCATAAAAAGTTTCCTATTGATATAATAAAATTAAAAATATAATGTGTCAATTGCCCCAAAATACCAACCAACCAACCAACCAACCAACCAACCAACCAACCAACCAACCAACCAACCAACCAACCAACCAACCAACCAACCAACCAACCAACCAACCAACCAACCAACCAACCAACCAACCAACCAACCAACCAACCAACCAACCAACCAACCAACCAACCAACCAACCAACCAACCAACCAACCAACCAACCAACCAACCAACCAACCAACCAACCAACCAACCAACCAACCAACCAACCAACCAACCAACCAACCAACCAACCAACCAACCAACCAACCAACCAACCAACCAACCAACCAAAATACCCTAGGACAAAATACCCTCAGACAATTTACCCTAGGACAAAATACCCTCAGACAATTTACCCTAGGACAAAATACCCTTGGATAATTTACCCTAGGACAAAATACCCTTGGACAATTAACCCTAGGACAAAATACCCTTGGACAAAATACCCTAGGACAAAATACCCTTAGACAAAATACCCTTGGACAAAATACCCTAGGACAAAATACCCTTGGACAAAATACCCTCAGATAAAATACCCTCAGACAAAATACCCATGGACAAAATACCCTTGGACGAAATACCCTTGGACAAAATACCCTTAGACGAAATACTCTTGGACAGAATACCCTCAGACAATTTACCATGTATTATAATATATAACAGCATCTTAGGTATTTCGTAGAATGATAAAAATTATACCTATATCATGCAAACATTTTGCACACATGCAGTACAGTATTAATATTATTATTATTAAAGGGACAGGGTACAATAATTTTCATGTTGCATAAAAAGTTTCCTATTGATATAATAAAATTAAAAATATAATGTGTCAATTGCCCCAAAATACCAACCAACCAACCAACCAACCAACCAACCAACCAACCAACCAACCAACCAACCAACCAACCAACCAACCAACCAACCAACCAACCAACCAACCAACCAACCAACCAACCAACCAACCAACCAACCAACCAACCAACCAACCAACCAACCAACCAACCAACCAACCAACCAACCAACCAACCAACCAACCAACCAACCAACCAACCAACCAACCAAAATACCCTAGGACAAAATACCCTAGGACAAAATACCCTTGGATAATTTACCCTAGGACAAAATACCCTTGGACAATTAACCCTAGGACAAAATACCCTTGGACAAAATACCCTAGGACAAAATACCCTTGGACAAAATACCCTTGGACAAAATACCCTAGGACAAAATACCCTTGGACAAAATACCCTCAGATAAAATACCCTCAGACAAAATACCCATGGACAAAATACCCTTGGACGAAATACCCTTGGACAAAATACCCTTAGACGAAATACTCTTGGACAGAATACCCTCAGACAATTTACCATGTATTATAATATATAACAGCATCTTAGGTATTTCGTAGAATGATAGAAATTATACCTATATCATGCAAACATTTTGCACACATGCAGTACAGTATTAATATTATTATTATTAAAGGGACAGGGTACAATAATTTTCATGTTGCATAAAAAGTTTCCTATTGATATAATAAAATTAAAAATATAATGTGTCAATTGCCCCAAAATACCAACCAACCAACCAACCAACCAACCAACCAACCAACCAACCAACCAACCAACCAACCAACCAACCAACCAACCAACCAACCAACCAACCAACCAACCAACCAACCAACCAACCAACCAACCAACCAACCAACCAACCAACCAACCAACCAACCAACCAACCAAAATACCCTAGGACAAAATACCCTCAGACAATTTACCCTAGGACAAAATACCCTTGGATAATTTACCCTAGGACAAAATACCCTTGGACAATTAACCCTAGGACAAAATACCCTTGGACAAAATACCCTAGGACAAAATACCCTTGGACAAAATACCCTTGGACAAAATACCCTAGGACAAAATACCCTTGGACAAAATACCCTCAGATAAAATACCCTCAGACAAAATACCCATGGACAAAATACCCTTGGACGAAATACCCTTGGACAAAATACTCTTGGACAGAATACCCTCAGACAATTTACCATGTATTATAATATATAACAGCATCTTAGGTATTTCGTAGAATGATAAAAATTATACCTATATCATGCAAACATTTTGCACACATGCAGTACAGTATTAATATTATTATTATTAAAGGGACAGGGTACAATAATTTTCATGTTGCATAAAAAGTTTCCTATTGATATAATAAAATTAAAAATATAATGTGTCAATTGCCCCAAAATACCAACCAACCAACCAACCAACCAACCAACCAACCAACCAACCAACCAACCAACCAACCAACCAACCAACCAACCAACCAACCAACCAACCAACCAACCAACCAACCAACCAACCAACCAACCAACCAACCAACCAACCAACCAACCAACCAACCAACCAACCAACCAACCAACCAACCAACCAACCAACCAACCAACCAACCAACCAACCAACCAACCAACCAACCAACCAACCAACCAACCAACCAACCAACCAACCAAAATACCCTAGGACAAAATACCCTCAGACAATTTACCCTAGGACAAAATACCCTCAGACAATTTACCCTAGGACAAAATACCCTTGGATAATTTACCCTAGGACAAAATACCCTTGGACAATTAACCCTAGGACAAAATACCCTTGGACAAAATACCCTAGGACAAAATACCCTTGGACAAAATACCCTTGGAAAAAATACCCTAGGACAAAATACCCTTGGACAAAATACCCTCAGATAAAATACCCTCAGACAAAATACCCATGGACAAAATACCCTTGGACGAAATACCCTTGGACAAAATACCCTTGGACGAAATACTCTTGGACAGAATACCCTCAGACAATTTACCATGTATTATAATATATAACAGCATCTTAGGTATTTCGTAGAATGATAATAATTATACCTATATCATGCAAACATTTTGCACACATGCAGTACAGTATTAATATTATTATTATTAAAGGGAGAGGGTACAATAATTTTCATGTTGCATAAAAAGTTTCCTATTGATATAATAAAATTAAAAATATAATGTGTCAATTGCCCCAAAATACCAACCAACCAACCAACCAACCAACCAACCAACCAACCAACCAACCAACCAACCAACCAACCAACCAACCAACCAACCAACCAACCAACCAACCAACCAACCAACCAACCAACCAACCAACCAACCAACCAACCAACCAACCAACCAACCAACCAACCAACCAACCAACCAACCAACCAAAATACCCTAGGACAAAATACCCTCAGACAATTTACCCTAGGACAAAATACCCTTGGATAATTTACCCTAGGACAAAATACCCTTGGACAATTAACCCTAGGACAAAATACCCTTGGACAAAATACCCTAGGACAAAATACCCTTGGACAAAATACCCTTGGACAAAATACCCTAGGACAAAATACCCTTGGACAAAATACCCTCAGATAAAATACCCTCAGACAAAATACCCATGGACAAAATACCCTTGGACGAAATACCCTTGGACAAAATACCCTTAGACGAAATACTCTTGGACAGAATACCCTCAGACAATTTACCATGTATTATAATATATAACAGCATCTTAGGTATTTCGTAGAATGATAAAAATTATACCTATATCATGCAAACATTTTGCACACATGCAGTACAGTATTAATATTATTATTATTAAAGGGACAGGGTACAATAATTTTCATGTTGCATAAAAAGTTTCCTATTGATATAATAAAATTAAAAATATAATGTGTCAATTGCCCCAAAATACCAACCAACCAACCAACCAACCAACCAACCAACCAACCAACCAACCAACCAACCAACCAACCAACCAACCAACCAACCAACCAACCAACCAACCAACCAAAATACCCTAGGACAAAATACCCTCAGACAATTTACCCTAGGACAAAATACCCTTGGATAATTTACCCTAGGACAAAATACCCTTGGACAATTAACCCTAGGACAAAATACCCTTGGACAAAATACCCTAGGACAAAATACCCTTGGACAAAATACCCTTGGACAAAATACCCTCAGATAAAATACCCTCAGACAAAATACCCATGGACAAAATACCCTTGGACGAAATACCCTTAAACAAAATACCCTTAGACGAAATACTCTTGGACAGAATACCCTCAGACAATTTACCATGTATTATAATATATAACAGCATCTTAGGTATTTCGTAGAATGATAAAAATTATACCTATATCATGCAAACATTTTGCACACATGCAGTACAGTATTAATATTATTATTATTAAAGGGACAGGGTACAATAATTTTCATGTTGCATAAAAAGTTTCCTATTGATATAATAAAATTAAAAATATAATGTGTCAATTGCCCCAAAATACCAACCAACCAACCAACCAACCAACCAACCAACCAACCAACCAACCAACCAACCAACCAACCAACCAACCAACCAACCAACCAACCAACCAACCAACCAACCAACCAACCAACCAACCAACCAACCAACCAACCAACCAACCAACCAACCAACCAACCAACCAACCAACCAACCAACCAACCAACCAACCAACCAACCAACCAACCAACCAACCAAAATACCCTAGGACAAAATACCCTCAGACAATTTACCCTAGGACAAAATACCCTCAGACAATTTACCCTAGGACAAAATACCCTTGGATAATTTACCCTAGGACAAAATACCCTTGGACAATTAACCCTAGGACAAAATACCCTTGGACAAAATACCCTAGGACAAAATACCCTTGGACAAAATACCCTTGGACAAAATACCCTAGGACAAAATACCCTTGGACAAAATACCCTCAGATAAAATACCCTCAGACAAAATACCCTTGGACGAAATACCCTTGGACAAAATACCCTTAGACGAAATACTCTTGGACAGAATACCCTCAGACAATTTACCATGTATTATAATATATAACAGCATCTTAGGTATTTCGTAGAATGATAAAAATTATACCTATATCATGCAAACATTTTGCACACATGCAGTACAGTATTAATATTATTATTATTAAAGGGACAGGGTACAATAATTTTCATGTTGCATAAAAAGTTTCCTATTGATATAATAAAATTAAAAATATAATGTGTCAATTGCCCCAAAATACCAACCAACCAACCAACCAACCAACCAACCAACCAACCAACCAACCAACCAACCAACCAACCAACCAACCAACCAACCAACCAACCAACCAACCAACCAACCAACCAACCAACCAACCAACCAACCAACCAACCAACCAACCAACCAACCAACCAACCAACCAACCAACCAACCAACCAACCAACCAACCAACCAACCAACCAAAATACCCTAGGACAAAATACCCTCAGACAATTTACCCTAGGACAAAATACCCTCAGACAATTTACCCTAGGACAAAATACCCTTGGATAATTTACCCTAGGACAAAATACCCTTGGACAATTAACCCTAGGACAAAATACCCTTGGACAAAATACCCTAGGACAAAATACCCTTGGACAAAATACCCTTGGAAAAAATACCCTAGGACAAAATACCCTCAGATAAAATACCCTCAGACAAAATACCCATGGACAAAATACCCTTGGACGAAATACCCTTGGACAAAATACCCTTAGACGAAATACTCTTGGACAGAATACCCTCAGACAATTTACCATGTATTATAATATATAACAGCATCTTAGGTATTTCGTAGAATGATAAAAATTATACCTATATCATGCAAACATTTTGCACACATGCAGTACAGTATTAATATTATTATTATTAAAGGGACAGGGTACAATAATTTTCATGTTGCATAAAAAGTTTCCTATTGATATAATAAAATTAAAAATATAATGTGTCAATTGCCCCAAAATACCAACCAACCAACCAACCAACCAACCAACCAACCAACCAACCAACCAACCAACCAACCAACCAACCAACCAACCAACCAACCAACCAACCAACCAACCAACCAACCAACCAACCAACCAACCAACCAACCAACCAACCAACCAACCAACCAACCAACCAACCAACCAACCAACCAACCAACCAACCAACCAACCAACCAACCAACCAACCAACCAACCAACCAACCAACCAACCAACCAAAATACCCTAGGACAAAATACCCTCAGACAATTTACCCTAGGACAAAATACCCTCAGACAATTTACCCTAGGACAAAATACCCTTGGATAATTTACCCTAGGACAAAATACCCTTGGACAATTAACCCTAGGACAAAATACCCTTGGACAAAATACCCTAGGACAAAATACCCTTGGACAAAATACCCTTGGACAAAATACCCTAGGACAAAATACCCTTGGACAAAATACCCTCAGACAAAATACCCATGGACAAAATACCCTTGGACGAAATACCCTTGGACAAAATACCCTTAGACGAAATACTCTTGGACAGAATACCCTCAGACAATTTACCATGTATTATAATATATAACAGCATCTTAGGTATTTCGTAGAATGATAAAAATTATACCTATATCATGCAAACATTTTGCACACATGCAGTACAGTATTAATATTATTATTATTAAAGGGACAGGGTACAATAATTTTCATGTTGCATAAAAAGTTTCCTATTGATATAATAAAATTAAAAATATAATGTGTCAATTGCCCCAAAATACCAACCAACCAACCAACCAACCAACCAACCAACCAACCAACCAACCAACCAACCAACCAACCAACCAACCAACCAACCAACCAACCAACCAACCAACCAACCAACCAACCAACCAACCAACCAACCAACCAACCAACCAACCAACCAACCAACCAACCAACCAACCAACCAACCAACCAACCAACCAACCAACCAACCAACCAACCAACCAACCAAAATACCCTAGGACAAAATACCCTCAGACAATTTACCCTAGGACAAAATACCCTCAGACAATTTACCCTAGGACAAAATACCCTTGGATAATTTACCCTAGGACAAAATACCCTTGGACAATTAACCCTAGGACAAAATACCCTTGGACAAAATACCCTAGGACAAAATACCCTTAGACAAAATACCCTTGGACAAAATACCCTAGGACAAAATACCCTTGGACAAAATACCCTCAGATAAAATACCCTCAGACAAAATACCCATGGACAAAATACCCTTGGACGAAATACCCTTGGACAAAATACCCTTAGACGAAATACTCTTGGACAGAATACCCTCAGACAATTTACCATGTATTATAATATATAACAGCATCTTAGGTATTTCGTAGAATGATAAAAATTATACCTATATCATGCAAACATTTTGCACACATGCAGTACAGTATTAATATTATTATTATTAAAGGGACAGGGTACAATAATTTTCATGTTGCATAAAAAGTTTCCTATTGATATAATAAAATTAAAAATATAATGTGTCAATTGCCCCAAAATACCAACCAACCAACCAACCAACCAACCAACCAACCAACCAACCAACCAACCAACCAACCAACCAACCAACCAACCAACCAACCAACCAACCAACCAACCAACCAACCAACCAACCAACCAACCAACCAACCAACCAACCAACCAACCAACCAACCAACCAACCAACCAACCAACCAACCAACCAACCAACCAACCAACCAACCAACCAACCAACCAACCAACCAACCAACCAACCAACCAACCAACCAACCAACCAACCAACCAAAATACCCTAGGACAAAATACCCTAGGACAAAATACCCTTGGATAATTTACCCTAGGACAAAATACCCTTGGACAATTAACCCTAGGACAAAATACCCTTGGACAAAATACCCTAGGACAAAATACCCTTGGACAAAATACCCTTGGACAAAATACCCTAGGACAAAATACCCTTGGACAAAATACCCTCAGATAAAATACCCTCAGACAAAATACCCATGGACAAAATACCCTTGGACGAAATACCCTTGGACAAAATACCCTTAGACGAAATACTCTTGGACAGAATACCCTCAGACAATTTACCATGTATTATAATATATAACAGCATCTTAGGTATTTCGTAGAATGATAAAAATTATACCTATATCATGCAAACATTTTGCACACATGCAGTACAGTATTAATATTATTATTATTAAAGGGACAGGGTACAATAATTTTCATGTTGCATAAAAAGTTTCCTATTGATATAATAAAATTAAAAATATAATGTGTCAATTGCCCCAAAATACCAACCAACCAACCAACCAACCAACCAACCAACCAACCAACCAACCAACCAACCAACCAACCAACCAACCAACCAACCAACCAACCAACCAACCAACCAACCAACCAACCAACCAACCAACCAACCAACCAACCAACCAACCAACCAACCAACCAACCAACCAACCAACCAACCAACCAACCAACCAACCAACCAACCAACCAACCAACCAAAATACCCTAGGACAAAATACCCTCAGACAATTTACCCTAGGACAAAATACCCTTGGATAATTTACCCTAGGACAAAATACCCTTGGACAATTAACCCTAGGACAAAATACCCTTGGACAAAATACCCTAGGACAAAATACCCTTGGACAAAATACCCTTGGACAAAATACCCTAGGACAAAATACCCTTGGACAAAATACCCTCAGATAAAATACCCTCAGACAAAATACCCATGGACAAAATACCCTTGGACGAAATACCCTTGGACAAAATACTCTTGGACAGAATACCCTCAGACAATTTACCATGTATTATAATATATAACAGCATCTTAGGTATTTCGTAGAATGATAAAAATTATACCTATATCATGCAAACATTTTGCACACATGCAGTACAGTATTAATATTATTATTATTAAAGGGACAGGGTACAATAATTTTCATGTTGCATAAAAAGTTTCCTATTGATATAATAAAATTAAAAATATAATGTGTCAATTGCCCCAAAATACCAACCAACCAACCAACCAACCAACCAACCAACCAACCAACCAACCAACCAACCAACCAACCAACCAACCAACCAACCAACCAACCAACCAACCAACCAACCAACCAACCAACCAACCAACCAACCAACCAACCAACCAACCAACCAACCAACCAACCAACCAACCAACCAACCAAAATACCCTAGGACAAAATACCCTCAGACAATTTACCCTAGGACAAAATACCCTCAGACAATTTACCCTAGGACAAAATACCCTTGGATAATTTACCCTAGGACAAAATACCCTTGGACAATTAACCCTAGGACAAAATACCCTTGGACAAAATACCCTAGGACAAAATACCCTTGGACAAAATACCCTTGGAAAAAATACCCTAGGACAAAATACCCTTGGACAAAATACCCTCAGATAAAATACCCTCAGACAAAATACCCATGGACAAAATACCCTTGGACGAAATACCCTTGGACAAAATACCCTTAGACGAAATACTCTTGGACAGAATACCCTCAGACAATTTACCATGTATTATAATATATAACAGCATCTTAGGTATTTCGTAGAATGATAATAATTATACCTATATCATGCAAACATTTTGCACACATGCAGTACAGTATTAATATTATTATTATTAAAGGGAGAGGGTACAATAATTTTCATGTTGCATAAAAAGTTTCCTATTGATATAATAAAATTAAAAATATAATGTGTCAATTGCCCCAAAATACCAACCAACCAACCAACCAACCAACCAACCAACCAACCAACCAACCAACCAACCAACCAACCAACCAACCAACCAACCAACCAACCAACCAACCAACCAACCAACCAACCAACCAACCAACCAACCAACCAACCAACCAAAATACCCTAGGACAAAATACCCTCAGACAATTTACCCTAGGACAAAATACCCTTGGATAATTTACCCTAGGACAAAATACCCTTGGACAATTAACCCTAGGACAAAATACCCTTGGACAAAATACCCTAGGACAAAATACCCTTGGACAAAATACCCTTGGACAAAATACCCTAGGACAAAATACCCTTGGACAAAATACCCTCAGATAAAATACCCTCAGACAAAATACCCATGGACAAAATACCCTTGGACGAAATACCCTTGGACAAAATACCCTTAGACGAAATACTCTTGGACAGAATACCCTCAGACAATTTACCATGTATTATAATATATAACAGCATCTTAGGTATTTCGTAGAATGATAAAAATTATACCTATATCATGCAAACATTTTGCACACATGCAGTACAGTATTAATATTATTATTATTAAAGGGACAGGGTACAATAATTTTCATGTTGCATAAAAAGTTTCCTATTGATATAATAAAATTAAAAATATAATGTGTCAATTGCCCCAAAATACCAACCAACCAACCAACCAACCAACCAACCAACCAACCAACCAACCAACCAACCAACCAACCAACCAACCAAAATACCCTAGGACAAAATACCCTCAGACAATTTACCCTAGGACAAAATACCCTTGGATAATTTACCCTAGGACAAAATACCCTTGGACAATTAACCCTAGGACAAAATACCCTTGGACAAAATACCCTAGGACAAAATACCCTTGGACAAAATACCCTTGGACAAAATACCCTCAGATAAAATACCCTCAGACAAAATACCCATGGACAAAATACCCTTGGACGAAATACCCTTAAACAAAATACCCTTAGACGAAATACTCTTGGACAGAATACCCTCAGACAATTTACCATGTATTATAATATATAACAGCATCTTAGGTATTTCGTAGAATGATAAAAATTATACCTATATCATGCAAACATTTTGCACACATGCAGTACAGTATTAATATTATTATTATTAAAGGGACAGGGTACAATAATTTTCATGTTGCATAAAAAGTTTCCTATTGATATAATAAAATTAAAAATATAATGTGTCAATTGCCCCAAAATACCAACCAACCAACCAACCAACCAACCAACCAACCAACCAACCAACCAACCAACCAACCAACCAACCAACCAACCAACCAACCAACCAACCAACCAACCAACCAACCAACCAACCAACCAACCAACCAACCAACCAACCAACCAACCAACCAACCAACCAACCAACCAACCAACCAACCAACCAACCAACCAACCAACCAACCAACCAACCAACCAACCAACCAACCAACCAACCAACCAAAATACCCTAGGACAAAATACCCTCAGACAATTTACCCTAGGACAAAATACCCTCAGACAATTTACCCTAGGACAAAATACCCTTGGATAATTTACCCTAGGACAAAATACCCTTGGACAATTAACCCTAGGACAAAATACCCTTGGACAAAATACCCTAGGACAAAATACCCTTGGACAAAATACCCTTGGAAAAAATACCCTAGGACAAAATACCCTCAGATAAAATACCCTCAGACAAAATACCCATGGACAAAATACCCTTGGACGAAATACCCTTGGACAAAATACCCTTAGACGAAATACTCTTGGACAGAATACCCTCAGACAATTTACCATGTATTATAATATATAACAGCATCTTAGGTATTTCGTAGAATGATAAAAATTATACCTATATCATGCAAACATTTTGCACACATGCAGTACAGTATTAATATTATTATTATTAAAGGGACAGGGTACAATAATTTTCATGTTGCATAAAAAGTTTCCTATTGATATAATAAAATTAAAAATATAATGTGTCAATTGCCCCAAAATACCAACCAACCAACCAACCAACCAACCAACCAACCAACCAACCAACCAACCAACCAACCAACCAACCAACCAACCAACCAACCAACCAACCAACCAACCAACCAACCAACCAACCAACCAACCAACCAACCAACCAACCAACCAACCAACCAACCAACCAACCAACCAACCAACCAACCAACCAACCAACCAACCAACCAACCAACCAACCAACCAACCAACCAACCAACCAACCAACCAACCAACCAACCAACCAACCAACCAACCAACCAACCAACCAAAATACCCTAGGACAAAATACCCTCAGACAATTTACCCTAGGACAAAATACCCTCAGACAATTTACCCTAGGACAAAATACCCTTGGATAATTTACCCTAGGACAAAATACCCTTGGACAATTAACCCTAGGACAAAATACCCTTGGACAAAATACCCTAGGACAAAATACCCTTGGACAAAATACCCTTGGAAAAAATACCCTAGGACAAAATACCCTTGGACAAAATACCCTCAGATAAAATACCCTCAGACAAAATACCCATGGACAAAATACCCTTGGACGAAATACCCTTGGACAAAATACCCTTAGACGAAATACTCTTGGACAGAATACCCTCAGACAATTTACCATGTATTATAATATATAACAGCATCTTAGGTATTTCGTAGAATGATAAAAATTATACCTATATCATGCAAACATTTTGCACACATGCAGTACAGTATTAATATTATTATTATTAAAGGGACAGGGTACAATAATTTTCATGTTGCATAAAAAGTTTCCTATTGATATAATAAAATTAAAAATATAATGTGTCAATTGCCCCAAAATACCAACCAACCAACCAACCAACCAACCAACCAACCAACCAACCAACCAACCAACCAACCAACCAACCAACCAACCAACCAACCAACCAACCAACCAACCAACCAACCAACCAACCAACCAACCAACCAACCAACCAACCAACCAACCAACCAACCAACCAACCAACCAACCAACCAACCAACCAACCAACCAACCAACCAACCAAAATACCCTAGGACAAAATACCCTCAGACAATTTACCCTAGGACAAAATACCCTTGGATAATTTACCCTAGGACAAAATACCCTTGGACAATTAACCCTAGGACAAAATACCCTTGGACAAAATACCCTAGGACAAAATACCCTTGGACAAAATACCCTTGGACAAAATACCCTAGGACAAAATACCCTTGGACAAAATACCCTCAGATAAAATACCCTCAGACAAAATACCCATGGACAAAATACCCTTGGACGAAATACCCTTGGACAAAATACCCTTAGACGAAATACTCTTGGACAGAATACCCTCAGACAATTTACCATGTATTATAATATATAACAGCATCTTAGGTATTTCGTAGAATGATAAAAATTATACCTATATCATGCAAACATTTTGCACACATGCAGTACAGTATTAATATTATTATTATTAAAGGGACAGGGTACAATAATTTTCATGTTGCATAAAAAGTTTCCTATTGATATAATAAAATTAAAAATATAATGTGTCAATTGCCCCAAAATACCAACCAACCAACCAACCAACCAACCAACCAACCAACCAACCAACCAACCAACCAACCAACCAACCAACCAACCAACCAACCAACCAACCAACCAACCAACCAACCAACCAACCAACCAACCAACCAACCAACCAACCAACCAACCAACCAAAATACCCTCAGACAATTTACCCTAGGACAAAATACCCTCAGACAATTTACCCTAGGACAAAATACCCTTGGATAATTTACCCTAGGACAAAATACCCTTGGACAATTAACCCTAGGACAAAATACCCTTGGACAAAATACCCTAGGACAAAATACCCTTGGACAAAATACCCTTGGACAAAATACCCTAGGACAAAATACCCTTGGACAAAATACCCTCAGATAAAATACCCTCAGACAAAATACCCATGGACAAAATACCCTTGGACGAAATACCCTTGGACAAAATACCCTTAGACGAAATACTCTTGGACAGAATACCCTCAGACAATTTACCATGTATTATAATATATAACAGCATCTTAGGTATTTCGTAGAATGATAAAAATTATACCTATATCATGCAAACATTTTGCACACATGCAGTACAGTATTAATATTATTATTATTAAAGGGACAGGGTACAATAATTTTCATGTTGCATAAAAAGTTTCCTATTGATATAATAAAATTAAAAATATAATGTGTCAATTGCCCCAAAATACCAACCAACCAACCAACCAACCAACCAACCAACCAACCAACCAACCAACCAACCAACCAACCAACCAACCAACCAACCAACCAACCAACCAACCAACCAACCAACCAACCAACCAACCAACCAACCAACCAACCAACCAACCAACCAACCAACCAACCAACCAAAATACCCTAGGACAAAATACCCTCAGACAATTTACCCTAGGACAAAATACCCTTGGATAATTTACCCTAGGACAAAATACCCTTGGACAATTAACCCTAGGACAAAATACCCTTGGACAAAATACCCTAGGACAAAATACCCTTGGACAAAATACCCTTGGACAAAATACCCTAGGACAAAATACCCTTGGACAAAATACCCTCAGACAAAATACCCATGGACAAAATACCCTTGGACGAAATACCCTTGGACAAAATACCCTTAGACGAAATACTCTTGGACAGAATACCCTCAGACAATTTACCATGTATTATAATATATAACAGCATCTTAGGTATTTCGTAGAATGATAAAAATTATACCTATATCATGCAAACATTTTGCACACATGCAGTACAGTATTAATATTATTATTATTAAAGGGACAGGGTACAATAATTTTCATGTTGCATAAAAAGTTTCCTATTGATATAATAAAATTAAAAATATAATGTGTCAATTGCCCCAAAATACCAACCAACCAACCAACCAACCAACCAACCAACCAACCAACCAACCAACCAACCAACCAACCAACCAACCAACCAACCAACCAACCAACCAACCAACCAACCAACCAACCAACCAACCAACCAACCAACCAACCAACCAACCAACCAACCAACCAACCAACCAACCAACCAACCAACCAACCAACCAACCAACCAACCAACCAACCAACCAACCAACCAACCAACCAACCAAAATACCCTAGGACAAAATACCCTCAGACAATTTACCCTAGGACAAAATACCCTCAGACAATTTACCCTAGGACAAAATACCCTTGGATAATTTACCCTAGGACAAAATACCCTTGGACAATTAACCCTAGGACAAAATACCCTTGGACAAAATACCCTAGGACAAAATACCCTTAGACAAAATACCCTTGGACAAAATACCCTAGGACAAAATACCCTTGGACAAAATACCCTCAGATAAAATACCCTCAGACAAAATACCCATGGACAAAATACCCTTGGACGAAATACCCTTGGACAAAATACCCTTAGACGAAATACTCTTGGACAGAATACCCTCAGACAATTTACCATGTATTATAATATATAACAGCATCTTAGGTATTTCGTAGAATGATAAAAATTATACCTATATCATGCAAACAATTTGCACACATGCAGTACAGTATTAATATTATTATTATTAAAGGGACAGGGTACAATAATTTTCATGTTGCATAAAAAGTTTCCTATTGATATAATAAAATTAAAAATATAATGTGTCAATTGCCCCAAAATACCAACCAACCAACCAACCAACCAACCAACCAACCAACCAACCAACCAACCAACCAACCAACCAACCAACCAACCAACCAACCAACCAACCAACCAACCAACCAACCAACCAACCAACCAACCAACCAACCAACCAACCAACCAACCAACCAACCAACCAACCAACCAACCAACCAACCAACCAACCAACCAACCAACCAACCAACCAACCAACCAACCAACCAACCAACCAACCAACCAAAATACCCTAGGACAAAATACCCTCAGACAATTTACCCTAGGACAAAATACCCTTGGATAATTTACCCTAGGACAAAATACCCTTGGACAATTAACCCTAGGACAAAATACCCTTGGACAAAATACCCTAGGACAAAATACCCTTGGACAAAATACCCTTGGACAAAATACCCTAGGACAAAATACCCTTGGACAAAATACCCTCAGATAAAATACCCTCAGACAAAATACCCATGGACAAAATACCCTTGGACGAAATACCCTTGGACAAAATACCCTTAGACGAAATACTCTTGGACAGAATACCCTCAGACAATTTACCATGTATTATAATATATAACAGCATCTTAGGTATTTCGTAGAATGATAAAAATTATACCTATATCATGCAAACATTTTGCACACATGCAGTACAGTATTAATATTATTATTATTAAAGGGACAGGGTACAATAATTTTCATGTTGCATAAAAAGTTTCCTATTGATATAATAAAATTAAAAATATAATGTGTCAATTGCCCCAAAATACCAACCAACCAACCAACCAACCAACCAACCAACCAACCAACCAACCAACCAACCAACCAACCAACCAACCAACCAACCAACCAACCAACCAACCAACCAACCAACCAACCAACCAACCAACCAACCAACCAACCAACCAACCAACCAACCAACCAAAATACCCTAGGACAAAATACCCTCAGACAATTTACCCTAGGACAAAATACCCTTGGATAATTTACCCTAGGACAAAATACCCTTGGACAATTAACCCTAGGACAAAATACCCTTGGACAAAATACCCTAGGACAAAATACCCTTGGACAAAATACCCTTGGACAAAATACCCTAGGACAAAATACCCTTGGACAAAATACCCTCAGATAAAATACCCTCAGACAAAATACCCATGGACAAAATACCCTTGGACGAAATACCCTTGGACAAAATACCCTTAGACGAAATACTCTTGGACAGAATACCCTCAGACAATTTACCATGTATTATAATATATAACAGCATCTTAGGTATTTCGTAGAATGATAAAAATTATACCTATATCATGCAAACATTTTGCACACATGCAGTACAGTATTAATATTATTATTATTAAAGGGACAGGGTACAATAATTTTCATGTTGCATAAAAAGTTTCCTATTGATATAATAAAATTAAAAATATAATGTGTCAATTGCCCCAAAATACCAACCAACCAACCAACCAACCAACCAACCAACCAACCAACCAACCAACCAACCAACCAACCAACCAACCAACCAACCAACCAACCAAAATACCCTCAGACAATTTACCCTAGGACAAAATACCCTCAGACAATTTACCCTAGGACAAAATACCCTTGGATAATTTACCCTAGGACAAAATACCCTTGGACAATTAACCCTAGGACAAAATACCCTTGGACAAAATACCCTAGGACAAAATACCCTTGGACAAAATACCCTTGGACAAAATACCCTAGGACAAAATACCCTTGGACAAAATACCCTCAGATAAAATACCCTCAGACAAAATACCCATGGACAAAATACCCTTGGACGAAATACCCTTGGACAAAATACCCTTAGACGAAATACTCTTGGACAGAATACCCTCAGACAATTTACCATGTATTATAATATATAACAGCATCTTAGGTATTTCGTAGAATGATAAAAATTATACCTATATCATGCAAACATTTTGCACACATGCAGTACAGTATTAATATTATTATTATTAAAGGGACAGGGTACAATAATTTTCATGTTGCATAAAAAGTTTCCTATTGATATAATAAAATTAAAAATATAATGTGTCAATTGCCCCAAAATACCAACCAACCAACCAACCAACCAACCAACCAACCAACCAACCAACCAACCAACCAACCGACCAACCAACCAACCAACCAACCAACCAACCAACCAACCAACCAACCAACCAACCAACCAACCAACCAACCAACCAACCAACCAACCAACCAACCAACCAACCAACCAACCAACCAACCAACCAACCAACCAACCAACCAACCAACCAACCAACCAACCAACCAACCAACCAACCAACCAACCAACCAACCAACCAACCAACCAACCAACCAACCAACCAACCAACCAACCAACCAACCAACCAACCAACCAACCAACCAACCAACCAACCAACCAACCAACCAACCAACCAACCAACCAACCAAAATACCCTAGGACAAAATACCCTCAGACAATTTACCCTAGGACAAAATACCCTTGGATAATTTACCCTAGGACAAAATACCCTTGGACAATTAACCCTAGGACAAAATACCCTTGGACAAAATACCCTAGGACAAAATACCCTTGGACAAAATACCCTTGGACAAAATACCCTAGGACAAAATACCCTTGGACAAAATACCCTCAGACAAAATACCCATGGACAAAATACCCTTGGACGAAATACCCTTGGACAAAATACCCTTAGACGAAATACTCTTGGACAGAATACCCTCAGACAATTTACCATGTATTATAATATATAACAGCATCTTAGGTATTTCGTAGAATGATAAAAATTATACCTATATCATGCAAACATTTTGCACACATGCAGTACAGTATTAATATTATTATTATTAAAGGGACAGGGTACAATAATTTTCATGTTGCATAAAAAGTTTCCTATTGATATAATAAAATTAAAAATATAATGTGTCAATTGCCCCAAAATACCAACCAACCAACCAACCAACCAACCAACCAACCAACCAACCAACCAACCAACCAACCAACCAACCAACCAACCAACCAACCAACCAACCAACCAACCAACCAACCAACCAACCAACCAACCAACCAACCAACCAACCAACCAACCAACCAACCAACCAACCAACCAACCAACCAACCAACCAACCAACCAACCAACCAACCAACCAACCAACCAACCAACCAACCAACCAACCAACCAACCAACCAACCAACCAACCAACCAACCAACCAAAATACCCTAGGACAAAATACCCTCAGACAATTTACCCTAGGACAAAATACCCTTGGATAATTTACCCTAGGACAAAATACCCTTGGACAATTAACCCTAGGACAAAATACCCTTGGACAAAATACCCTAGGACAAAATACCCTTGGACAAAATACCCTTGGACAAAATACCCTAGGACAAAATACCCTTGGACAAAATACCCTCAGATAAAATACCCTCAGACAAAATACCCATGGACAAAATACCCTTGGACGAAATACCCTTGGACAAAATACCCTTAGACGAAATACTCTTGGACAGAATACCCTCAGACAATTTACCATGTATTATAATATATAACAGCATCTTAGGTATTTCGTAGAATGATAAAAATTATACCTATATCATGCAAACATTTTGCACACATGCAGTACAGTATTAATATTATTATTATTAAAGGGACAGGGTACAATAATTTTCATGTTGCATAAAAAGTTTCCTATTGATATAATAAAATTAAAAATATAATGTGTCAATTGCCCCAAAATACCAACCAACCAACCAACCAACCAACCAACCAACCAACCAACCAACCAACCAACCAACCAACCAACCAACCAACCAACCAACCAACCAACCAACCAACCAACCAACCAACCAACCAACCAACCAACCAACCAACCAACCAACCAAAATACCCTAGGACAAAATACCCTCAGACAATTTACCCTAGGACAAAACACCCTTGGATAATTTACCCTAGGACAAAATACCCTTGGACAATTAACCCTAGGACAAAATACCCTTGGACAAAATACCCTAGGACAAAATACCCTTGGACAAAATACCCTTGGACAAAATACCCTAGGACAAAATACCCTTGGACAAAATACCCTCAGATAAAATACCCTCAGACAAAATACCCATGGACAAAATACCCTTGGACGAAATACCCTTGGACAAAATACCCTTAGACGAAATACTCTTGGACAGAATACCCTCAGACAATTTACCATGTATTATAATATATAACAGCATCTTAGGTATTTCGTAGAATGATAAAAATTATACCTATATCATGCAAACATTTTGCACACATGCAGTACAGTATTAATATTATTATTATTAAAGGGACAGGGTACAATAATTTTCATGTTGCATAAAAAGTTTCCTATTGATATAATAAAATTAAAAATATAATGTGTCAATTGCCCCAAAATACCAACCAACCAACCAACCAACCAACCAACCAACCAACCAACCAACCAACCAACCAACCAACCAACCAACCAACCAACCAACCAACCAACCAACCAACCAACCAACCAACCAACCAACCAACCAACCAACCAACCAACCAACCAACCAACCAACCAACCAAAATACCCTAGGACAAAATACCCTCAGACAATTTACCCTAGGACAAAATACCCTTGGATAATTTACCCTAGGACAAAATACCCTTGGACAATTAACCCTAGGACAAAATACCCTTGGACAAAATATCCTAGGACAAAATACCCTTGGACAAAATACCCTTGGACAAAATACCCTAGGACAAAATACCCTTGGACAAAATACCCTCAGATAAAATACCCTCAGACAAAATACCCATGGACAAAATACCCTTGGACGAAATACCCTTGGACAAAATACCCTTAGACGAAATACTCTTGGACAGAATACCCTCAGACAATTTACCATGTATTATAATATATAACAGCATCTTAGGTATTTCGTAGAATGATAAAAATTATACCTATATCATGCAAACATTTTGCACACATGCAGTACAGTATTAATATTATTATTATTAAAGGGACAGGGTACAATAATTTTCATGTTGCATAAAAAGTTTCCTATTGATATAATAAAATTAAAAATATAATGTGTCAATTGCCCCAAAATACCAACCAACCAACCAACCAACCAACCAACCAACCAACCAACCAACCAACCAACCAACCAACCAACCAACCAACCAACCAACCAACCAACCAACCAACCAACCAACCAACCAACCAACCAACCAACCAACCAACCAACCAACCAACCAACCAACCAACCAACCAACCAACCAACCAACCAAAATACCCTAGGACAAAATACCCTCAGACAATTTACCCTAGGACAAAATACCCTCAGACAATTTACCCTAGGACAAAATACCCTTGGATAATTTACCCTAGGACAAAATACCCTTGGACAATTAACCCTAGGACAAAATACCCTTGGACAAAATACCCTAGGACAAAATACCCTTAGACAAAATACCCTTGGACAAAATACCCTAGGACAAAATACCCTTGGACAAAATACCCTCAGATAAAATACCCTCAGACAAAATACCCATGGACAAAATACCCTTGGACGAAATACCCTTGGACAAAATACCCTTAGACGAAATACTCTTGGACAGAATACCCTCAGACAATTTACCATGTATTATAATATATAACAGCATCTTAGGTATTTCGTAGAATGATAAAAATTATACCTATATCATGCAAACATTTTGCACACATGCAGTACAGTATTAATATTATTATTATTAAAGGGACAGGGTACAATAATTTTCATGTTGCATAAAAAGTTTCCTATTGATATAATAAAATTAAAAATATAATGTGTCAATTGCCCCAAAATACCAACCAACCAACCAACCAACCAACCAACCAACCAACCAACCAACCAACCAACCAACCAACCAACCAACCAACCAACCAACCAACCAACCAACCAACCAACCAACCAACCAACCAACCAACCAACCAACCAACCAACCAACCAACCAACCAACCAACCAACCAACCAACCAACCAACCAACCAACCAACCAACCAACCAACCAACCAACCAACCAACCAACCAACCAACCAACCAACCAACCAACCAACCAACCAACCAACCAACCAACCAACCAACCAACCAACCAACCAACCAACCAACCAACCAACCAACCAACCAACCAAAATACCCTAGGACAAAATACCCTCAGACAATTTACCCTAGGACAAAATACCCTTGGATAATTTACCCTAGGACAAAATACCCTTGGACAATTAACCCTAGGACAAAATACCCTTGGACAAAATACCCTAGGACAAAATACCCTTGGACAAAATACCCTTGGACAAAATACCCTAGGACAAAATACCCTTGGACAAAATACCCTCAGACAAAATACCCATGGACAAAATACCCTTGGACGAAATACCCTTGGACAAAATACCCTTAGACGAAATACTCTTGGACAGAATACCCTCAGACAATTTACCATGTATTATAATATATAACAGCATCTTAGGTATTTCGTAGAATGATAAAAATTATACCTATATCATGCAAACATTTTGCACACATGCAGTACAGTATTAATATTATTATTATTAAAGGGACAGGGTACAATAATTTTCATGTTGCATAAAAAGTTTCCTATTGATATAATAAAATTAAAAATATAATGTGTCAATTGCCCCAAAATACCAACCAACCAACCAACCAACCAACCAACCAACCAACCAACCAACCAACCAACCAACCAACCAACCAACCAACCAACCAACCAACCAACCAACCAACCAACCAACCAACCAACCAACCAACCAACCAACCAACCAACCAACCAACCAACCAACCAACCAACCAACCAACCAACCAACCAACCAACCAACCAACCAACCAACCAACCAACCAACCAACCAACCAACCAACCAACCAACCAACCAACCAACCAACCAACCAACCAACCAACCAACCAACCAACCAACCAACCAACCAACCAACCAAAATACCCTAGGACAAAATACCCTCAGACAATTTACCCTAGGACAAAATACCCTTGGATAATTTACCCTAGGACAAAATACCCTTGGACAATTAACCCTAGGACAAAATACCCTTGGACAAAATACCCTAGGACAAAATACCCTTGGACAAAATACCCTTGGACAAAATACCCTAGGACAAAATACCCTTGGACAAAATACCCTCAGATAAAATACCCTCAGACAAAATACCCATGGACAAAATACCCTTGGACGAAATACCCTTGGACAAAATACCCTTAGACGAAATACTCTTGGACAGAATACCCTCAGACAATTTACCATGTATTATAATATATAACAGCATCTTAGGTATTTCGTAGAATGATAAAAATTATACCTATATCATGCAAACATTTTGCACACATGCAGTACAGTATTAATATTATTATTATTAAAGGGACAGGGTACAATAATTTTCATGTTGCATAAAAAGTTTCCTATTGATATAATAAAATTAAAAATATAATGTGTCAATTGCCCCAAAATACCAACCAACCAACCAACCAACCAACCAACCAACCAACCAACCAACCAACCAACCAACCAACCAACCAACCAACCAACCAACCAACCAACCAACCAACCAACCAACCAACCAACCAACCAACCAACCAACCAACCAAAATACCCTAGGACAAAATACCCTCAGACAATTTACCCTAGGACAAAACACCCTTGGATAATTTACCCTAGGACAAAATACCCTTGGACAATTAACCCTAGGACAAAATACCCTTGGACAAAATACCCTAGGACAAAATACCCTTGGACAAAATACCCTTGGACAAAATACCCTAGGACAAAATACCCTTGGACAAAATACCCTCAGATAAAATACCCTCAGACAAAATACCCATGGACAAAATACCCTTGGACGAAATACCCTTGGACAAAATACCCTTAGACGAAATACTCTTGGACAGAATACCCTCAGACAATTTACCATGTATTATAATATATAACAGCATCTTAGGTATTTCGTAGAATGATAAAAATTATACCTATATCATGCAAACATTTTGCACACATGCAGTACAGTATTAATATTATTATTATTAAAGGGACAGGGTACAATAATTTTCATGTTGCATAAAAAGTTTCCTATTGATATAATAAAATTAAAAATATAATGTGTCAATTGCCCCAAAATACCAACCAACCAACCAACCAACCAACCAACCAACCAACCAACCAACCAACCAACCAACCAACCAACCAACCAACCAACCAACCAACCAACCAACCAACCAACCAACCAACCAACCAACCAACCAACCAACCAACCAACCAACCAACCAACCAAAATACCCTAGGACAAAATACCCTCAGACAATTTACCCTAGGACAAAATACCCTTGGATAATTTACCCTAGGACAAAATACCCTTGGACAATTAACCCTAGGACAAAATACCCTTGGACAAAATATCCTAGGACAAAATACCCTTGGACAAAATACCCTTGGACAAAATACCCTAGGACAAAATACCCTTGGACAAAATACCCTCAGATAAAATACCCTCAGACAAAATACCCATGGACAAAATACCCTTGGACGAAATACCCTTGGACAAAATACCCTTAGACGAAATACTCTTGGACAGAATACCCTCAGACAATTTACCATGTATTATAATATATAACAGCATCTTAGGTATTTCGTAGAATGATAAAAATTATACCTATATCATGCAAACATTTTGCACACATGCAGTACAGTATTAATATTATTATTATTAAAGGGACAGGGTACAATAATTTTCATGTTGCATAAAAAGTTTCCTATTGATATAATAAAATTAAAAATATAATGTGTCAATTGCCCCAAAATACCAACCAACCAACCAACCAACCAACCAACCAACCAACCAACCAACCAACCAACCAACCAACCAACCAACCAACCAACCAACCAACCAACCAACCAACCAACCAACCAACCAACCAACCAACCAACCAACCAACCAACCAACCAACCAACCAACCAACCAACCAACCAAAATACCCTAGGACAAAATACCCTCAGACAATTTACCCTAGGACAAAATACCCTCAGACAATTTACCCTAGGACAAAATACCCTTGGATAATTTACCCTAGGACAAAATACCCTTGGACAATTAACCCTAGGACAAAATACCCTTGGACAAAATACCCTAGGACAAAATACCCTTAGACAAAATACCCTTGGACAAAATACCCTAGGACAAAATACCCTTGGACAAAATACCCTCAGATAAAATACCCTCAGACAAAATACCCATGGACAAAATACCCTTGGACGAAATACCCTTGGACAAAATACCCTTAGACGAAATACTCTTGGACAGAATACCCTCAGACAATTTACCATGTATTATAATATATAACAGCATCTTAGGTATTTCGTAGAATGATAAAAATTATACCTATATCATGCAAACATTTTGCACACATGCAGTACAGTATTAATATTATTATTATTAAAGGGACAGGGTACAATAATTTTCATGTTGCATAAAAAGTTTCCTATTGATATAATAAAATTAAAAATATAATGTGTCAATTGCCCCAAAATACCAACCAACCAACCAACCAACCAACCAACCAACCAACCAACCAACCAACCAACCAACCAACCAACCAACCAACCAACCAACCAACCAACCAACCAACCAACCAACCAACCAACCAACCAACCAACCAACCAACCAACCAACCAACCAACCAACCAACCAACCAACCAACCAACCAACCAACCAAAATACCCTAGGACAAAATACCCTCAGACAATTTACCCTAGGACAAAATACCCTTGGATAATTTACCCTAGGACAAAATACCCTTGGACAATTAACCCTAGGACAAAATACCCTTGGACAAAATACCCTAGGACAAAATACCCTTGGACAAAATACCCTTGGACAAAATACCCTAGGACAAAATACCCTTGGACAAAATACCCTCAGATAAAATACCCTCAGACAAAATACCCATGGACAAAATACCCTTGGACGAAATACCCTTGGACAAAATACCCTTAGACGAAATACTCTTGGACAGAATACCCTCAGACAATTTACCATGTATTATAATATATAACAGCATCTTAGGTATTTCGTAGAATGATAAAAATTATACCTATATCATGCAAACATTTTGCACACATGCAGTACAGTATTAATATTATTATTATTAAAGGGACAGGGTACAATAATTTTCATGTTGCATAAAAAGTTTCCTATTGATATAATAAAATTAAAAATATAATGTGTCAATTGCCCCAAAATACCAACCAACCAACCAACCAACCAACCAACCAACCAACCAACCAACCAACCAACCAACCAACCAACCAACCAACCAACCAACCAACCAACCAACCAACCAACCAACCAACCAACCAACCAACCAACCAACCAACCAACCAACCAACCAACC
>CATKWE010000034.1:57500-74763 GCA_949825025.1 Siphlonurus alternatus
ACCAACCAACCAACCAACCAACCAACCAACCAACCAACCAACCAACCAACCAACCAACCAACCAACCAACCAACCAACCAACCAACCAACCAACCAACCAACCAACCAACCAACCAACCAACCAACCAACCAACCAACCAACCAACCAACCAACCAACCAACCAACCAACCAACCAACCAACCAACCAACCAACCAACCAACCAACCAACCAACCAACCAACCAACCAACCAACCAACCAACCAACCAACCAACCAACCAACCAACCAACCAACCAACCAACCAACCAACCAACCAACCAAAATACCCTAGGACAAAATACCCTCAGACAATTTACCCTAGGACAAAATACCCTTGGATAATTTACCCTAGGACAAAATACCCTTGGACAATTAACCCTAGGACAAAATACCCTTGGACAAAATACCCTAGGACAAAATACCCTTGGACAAAATACCCTTGGACAAAATACCCTAGGACAAAATACCCTTGGACAAAATACCCTCAGATAAAATACCCTCAGACAAAATACCCATGGACAAAATACCCTTGGACGAAATACCCTTGGACAAAATACCCTTAGACGAAATACTCTTGGACAGAATACCCTCAGACAATTTACCATGTATTATAATATATAACAGCATCTTAGGTATTTCGTAGAATGATAAAAATTATACCTATATCATGCAAACATTTTGCACACATGCAGTACAGTATTAATATTATTATTATTAAAGGGACAGGGTACAATAATTTTCATGTTGCATAAAAAGTTTCCTATTGATATAATAAAATTAAAAATATAATGTGTCAATTGCCCCAAAATACCAACCAACCAACCAACCAACCAACCAACCAACCAACCAACCAACCAACCAACCAACCAACCAACCAACCAACCAACCAACCAACCAACCAACCAACCAACCAACCAACCAACCAACCAACCAACCAACCAACCAACCAACCAACCAACCAACCAACCAAAATACCCTAGGACAAAATACCCTCAGACAATTTACCATGTATTATAATATATAACAGCATCTTAGGTATTTCGTAGAATGATAAAAATTATACCTATATCATGCAAACATTTTGCACACATGCAGTACAGTATTAATATTATTATTATTAAAGGGACAGGGTACAATAATTTTCATGTTGCATAAAAAGTTTCCTATTGATATAATAAAATTAAAAATATAATGTGTCAATTGCCCCAAAATACCAACCAACCAACCAACCAACCAACCAACCAACCAACCAACCAACCAACCAACCAACCAACCAACCAACCAACCAACCAACCAACCAACCAACCAACCAACCAACCAACCAACCAACCAACCAACCAACCAACCAACCAACCAACCAACCAACCAACCAACCAACCAACCAACCAACCAACCAACCAACCAACCAACCAACCAACCAACCAACCAACCAACCAACCAACCAACCAACCAACCAACCAACCAACCAACCAACCAACCAACCAACCAACCAACCAACCAACCAACCAACCAACCAACCAACCAACCAACCAACCAACCAACCAACCAACCAACCAACCAACCAACCAAAATACCCTAGGACAAAATACCCTCAGACAATTTACCCTAGGACAAAATACCCTTGGATAATTTACCCTAGGACAAAATACCCTTGGACAATTAACCCTAGGACAAAATACCCTTGGACAAAATACCCTAGGACAAAATACCCTTGGACAAAATACCCTTGGACAAAATACCCTAGGACAAAATACCCTTGGACAAAATACCCTCAGATAAAATACCCTCAGACAAAATACCCATGGACAAAATACCCTTGGACGAAATACCCTTGGACAAAATACCCTTAGACGAAATACTCTTGGACAGAATACCCTCAGACAATTTACCATGTATTATAATATATAACAGCATCTTAGGTATTTCGTAGAATGATAAAAATTATACCTATATCATGCAAACATTTTGCACACATGCAGTACAGTATTAATATTATTATTATTAAAGGGACAGGGTACAATAATTTTCATGTTGCATAAAAAGTTTCCTATTGATATAATAAAATTAAAAATATAATGTGTCAATTGCCCCAAAATACCAACCAACCAACCAACCAACCAACCAACCAACCAACCAACCAACCAACCAACCAACCAACCAACCAACCAACCAACCAACCAACCAACCAACCAACCAACCAACCAACCAACCAACCAACCAACCAACCAACCAACCAACCAACCAACCAACCAACCAACCAAAATACCCTAGGACAAAATACCCTCAGACAATTTACCATGTATTATAATATATAACAGCATCTTAGGTATTTCGTAGAATGATAAAAATTATACCTATATCATGCAAACATTTTGCACACATGCAGTACAGTATTAATATTATTATTATTAAAGGGACAGGGTACAATAATTTTCATGTTGCATAAAAAGTTTCCTATTGATATAATAAAATTAAAAATATAATGTGTCAATTGCCCCAAAATACCAACCAACCAACCAACCAACCAACCAACCAACCAACCAACCAACCAACCAACCAACCAACCAACCAACCAACCAACCAACCAACCAACCAACCAACCAACCAACCAACCAACCAACCAACCAACCAACCAACCAACCAACCAACCAACCAACCAAAATACCCTAGGACAAAATACCCTCAGACAATTTACCCTAGGACAAAATACCCTTGGATAATTTACCCTAGGACAAAATACCCTTGGACAATTAACCCTAGGACAAAATACCCTTGGACAAAATACCCTAGGACAAAATACCCTTGGACAAAATACCCTTGGACAAAATACCCTAGGACAAAATACCCTTGGACAAAATACCCTCAGATAAAATACCCTCAGACAAAATACCCATGGACAAAATACCCTTGGACGAAATACCCTTGGACAAAATACCCTTAGACGAAATACTCTTGGACAGAATACCCTCAGACAATTTACCATGTATTATAATATATAACAGCATCTTAGGTATTTCGTAGAATGATAAAAATTATACCTATATCATGCAAACATTTTGCACACATGCAGTACAGTATTAATATTATTATTATTAAAGGGACAGGGTACAATAATTTTCATGTTGCATAAAAAGTTTCCTATTGATATAATAAAATTAAAAATATAATGTGTCAATTGCCCCAAAATACCAACCAACCAACCAACCAACCAACCAACCAACCAACCAACCAACCAACCAACCAACCAACCAACCAACCAACCAACCAACCAACCAACCAACCAACCAAACAACCAACCAACCAACCAACCAACCAACCAACCAACCAACCAACCAACCAACCAACCAACCAACCAACCAACCAACCAACCAACCAACCAACCAACCAACCAACCAACCAACCAACCAACCAACCAACCAAAATACCCTCAGACAATTTACCCTAGGACAAAATACCCTCAGACAATTTACCCTAGGACAAAATACCCTTGGATAATTTACCCTAGGACAAAATACCCTTGGACAATTAACCCTAGGACAAAATACCCTTGGACAAAATACCCTAGGACAAAATACCCTTGGACAAAATACCCTTGGACAAAATACCCTAGGACAAAATACCCTTGGACAAAATACCCTCAGATAAAATACCCTCAGACAAAATACCCATGGACAAAATACCCTTGGACGAAATACCCTTGGACAAAATACCCTTAGACGAAATACTCTTGGACAGAATACCCTCAGACAATTTACCATGTATTATAATATATAACAGCATCTTAGGTATTTCGTAGAATGATAAAAATTATACCTATATCATGCAAACATTTTGCACACATGCAGTACAGTATTAATATTATTATTATTAAAGGGACAGGGTACAATAATTTTCATGTTGCATAAAAAGTTTCCTATTGATATAATAAAATTAAAAATATAATGTGTCAATTGCCCCAAAATACCAATCAACCAACCAACCAACCAACCAACCAACCAACCAACCAACCAACCAACCAACCAACCAACCAACCAACCAACCAACCAACCAACCAACCAACCAACCAACCAACCAACCAACCAACCAACCAACCAACCAACCAACCAACCAACCAACCAACCAACCAACCAACCAACCAACCAACCAACCAACCAACCAACCAACCAACCAACCAACCAACCAACCAAAATACCCTAGGACAAAATACCCTCAGACAATTTACCCTAGGACAAAATACCCTTGGATAATTTACCCTAGGACAAAATACCCTTGGACAATTAACCCTAGGACAAAATACCCTTGGACAAAATACCCTAAAACAAAATACCCTTGGACAAAATACCCTTGGACAAAATACCCTAGGACAAAATACCCTTGGACAAAATACCCTCAGACAAAATACCCATGGACAAAATACCCTTGGACGAAATACCCTTGGACAAAATACCCTTAGACGAAATACTCTTGGACAGAATACCCTCAGACAATTTACCATGTATTATAATATATAACAGCATCTTAGGTATTTCGTAGAATGATAAAAATTATACCTATATCATGCAAACATTTTGCACACATGCAGTACAGTATTAATATTATTATTATTAAAGGGACAGGGTACAATAATTTTCATGTTGCATAAAAAGTTTCCTATTGATATAATAAAATTAAAAATATAATGTGTCAATTGCCCCAAAATACCAACCAACCAACCAACCAACCAACCAACCAACCAACCAACCAACCAACCAACCAACCAACCAACCAACCAACCAACCAACCAACCAACCAACCAACCAACCAACCAACCAACCAACCAACCAACCAACCAACCAACCAACCAACCAACCAACCAACCAACCAACCAACCAACCAACCAACCAACCAACCAACCAACCAACCAACCAACCAACCAACCAACCAACCAAAATACCCTAGGACAAAATACCCTCAGACAATTTACCCTAGGACAAAATACCCTCAGACAATTTACCCTAGGACAAAATACCCTTGGATAATTTACCCTAGGACAAAATACCCTTGGACAATTAACCCTAGGACAAAATACCCTTGGACAAAATACCCTAGGACAAAATACCCTTGGACAAAATACCCTTGGACAAAATACCCTAGGACAAAATACCCTTGGACAAAATACCCTCAGATAAAATACCCATGGACAAAATACCCTTGGACGAAATACCCTTGGACAAAATACCCTTAGACGAAATACTCTTGGACAGAATACCCTCAGACAATTTACCATGTATTATAATATATAACAGCATCTTAGGTATTTCGTAGAATGATAAAAATTATACCTATATCATGCAAACATTTTGCACACATGCAGTACAGTATTAATATTATTATTATTAAAGGGACAGGGTACAATAATTTTCATGTTGCATAAAAAGTTTCCTATTGATATAATAAAATTAAAAATATAATGTGTCAATTGCCCCAAAATACCAACCAACCAACCAACCAACCAACCAACCAACCAACCAACCAACCAACCAACCAACCAACCAACCAACCAACCAACCAACCAACCAACCAACCAACCAACCAACCAACCAACCAACCAACCAACCAACCAACCAACCAACCAACCAACCAACCAACCAACCAACCAACCAACCAACCAACCAACCAACCAACCAACCAACCAACCAACCAACCAACCAAAATACCCTAGGACAAAATACCCTCAGACAATTTACCCTAGGACAAAATACCCTCAGACAATTTACCCTAGGACAAAATACCCTTGGATAATTTACCCTAGGACAAAATACCCTTGGACAATTAACCCTAGGACAAAATACCCTTGGACAAAATACCCTAGGACAAAATACCCTTGGACAAAATACCCTTGGAAAAAATACCCTAGGACAAAATACCCTCAGATAAAATACCCTCAGACAAAATACCCATGGACAAAATACCCTTGGACGAAATACCCTTGGACAAAATACCCTTAGACGAAATACTCTTGGACAGAATACCCTCAGACAATTTACCATGTATTATAATATATAACAGCATCTTAGGTATTTCGTAGAATGATAAAAATTATACCTATATCATGCAAACATTTTGCACACATGCAGTACAGTATTAATATTATTATTATTAAAGGGACAGGGTACAATAATTTTCATGTTGCATAAAAAGTTTCCTATTGATATAATAAAATTAAAAATATAATGTGTCAATTGCCCCAAAATACCAACCAACCAACCAACCAACCAACCAACCAACCAACCAACCAACCAACCAACCAACCAACCAACCAACCAACCAACCAACCAACCAACCAACCAACCAACCAACCAACCAACCAACCAACCAACCAACCAAAATACCCTAGGACAAAATACCCTCAGACAATTTACCCTAGGACAAAATACCCTTGGATAATTTACCCTAGGACAAAATACCCTTGGACAATTAACCCTAGGACAAAATACCCTTGGACAATTAACCCTAGGACAAAATACCCTTGGACAAAATACCCTAGGACAAAATACCGTTGGACAAAATACAAAATACCCTAGGACAAAATACCCTTGGACAAAATACCCTCAGATAAAATACCCTCAGACAAAATACCCATGGACAAAATACCCTTGGACGAAATACCCTTGGACAAAATACCCTTAGACGAAATACTCTTGGACAGAATACCCTCAGACAATTTACCATGTATTATAATATATAACAGCATCTTAGGTATTTCGTAGAATGATAAAAATTATACCTATATCATGCAAACATTTTGCACACATGCAGTACAGTATTAATATTATTATTATTAAAGGGACAGGGTACAATAATTTTCATGTTGCATAAAAAGTTTCCTATTGATATAATAAAATTAAAAATATAATGTGTCAATTGCCCCAAAATACCAACCAACCAACCAACCAACCAACCAACCAACCAACCAACCAACCAACCAACCAACCAACCAACCAACCAACCAACCAACCAACCAACCAACCAACCAACCAACCAACCAACCAACCAACCAACCAACCAACCAACCAACCAACCAACCAACCAACCAACCAACCAACCAACCAACCAACCAACCAACCAACCAACCAAAATACCCTCAGACAATTTACCCTAGGACAAAATACCCTCAGACAATTTACCCTAGGACAAAATACCCTTGGATAATTTACCCTAGGACAAAATACCCTTGGACAATTAACCCTAGGACAAAATACCCTTGGACAAAATACCCTAGGACAAAATACCCTTGGACAAAATACCCTTGGACAAAATACCCTAGGACAAAATACCCTTGGACAAAATACCCTCAGATAAAATACCCTCAGACAAAATACCCATGGACAAAATACCCTTGGACGAAATACCCTTGGACAAAATACCCTTAGACGAAATACTCTTGGACAGAATACCCTCAGACAATTTACCATGTATTATAATATATAACAGCATCTTAGGTATTTCGTAGAATGATAAAAATTATACCTATATCATGCAAACATTTTGCACACATGCAGTACAGTATTAATATTATTATTATTAAAGGGACAGGGTACAATAATTTTCATGTTGCATAAAAAGTTTCCTATTGATATAATAAAATTAAAAATATAATGTGTCAATTGCCCCAAAATACCAATCAACCAACCAACCAACCAACCAACCAACCAACCAACCAACCAACCAACCAACCAACCAACCAACCAACCAACCAACCAACCAACCAACCAACCAACCAACCAACCAACCAACCAACCAACCAACCAACCAACCAACCAACCAACCAACCAACCAACCAACCAACCAACCAACCAACCAAAATACCCTCAGACAATTTACCCTAGGACAAAATACCCTCAGACAATTTACCCTAGGACAAAATACCCTTGGATAATTTACCCTAGGACAAAATACCCTTGGACAATTAACCCTAGGACAAAATACCCTTGGACAAAATACCCTAGGACAAAATACCCTTGGACAAAATACCCTTGGACAAAATACCCTAGGACAAAATACCCTTGGACAAAATACCCTCAGATAAAATACCCTCAGACAAAATACCCATGGACAAAATACCCTTGGACGAAATACCCTTGGACAAAATACCCTTAGACGAAATACTCTTGGACAGAATACCCTCAGACAATTTACCATGTATTATAATATATAACAGCATCTTAGGTATTTCGTAGAATGATAAAAATTATACCTATATCATGCAAACATTTTGCACACATGCAGTACAGTATTAATATTATTATTATTAAAGGGACAGGGTACAATAATTTTCATGTTGCATAAAAAGTTTCCTATTGATATAATAAAATTAAAAATATAATGTGTCAATTGCCCCAAAATACCAATCAACCAACCAACCAACCAACCAACCAACCAACCAACCAACCAACCAACCAACCAACCAACCAACCAACCAACCAACCAACCAACCAACCAACCAACCAACCAACCAACCAACCAACCAACCAACCAACCAACCAACCAACCAACCAACCAACCAACCAACCAACCAACCAACCAACCAACCAACCAACCAACCAACCAACCAACCAACCAACCAACCAACCAACCAACCAACCAACCAACCAACCAACCAACCAACCAACCAACCAACCAACCAACCAACCAACCAACCAACCAAAATACCCTAGGACAAAATACCCTCAGACAATTTACCCTAGGACAAAATACCCTTGGATAATTTACCCTAGGACAAAATACCCTTGGACAATTAACCCTAGGACAAAATACCCTTGGACAAAATACCCTAAAACAAAATACCCTTGGACAAAATACCCTTGGACAAAATACCCTAGGACAAAATACCCTTGGACAAAATACCCTCAGACAAAATACCCATGGACAAAATACCCTTGGACGAAATACCCTTGGACAAAATACCCTTAGACGAAATACTCTTGGACAGAATACCCTCAGACAATTTACCATGTATTATAATATATAACAGCATCTTAGGTATTTCGTAGAATGATAAAAATTATACCTATATCATGCAAACATTTTGCACACATGCAGTACAGTATTAATATTATTATTATTAAAGGGACAGGGTACAATAATTTTCATGTTGCATAAAAAGTTTCCTATTGATATAATAAAATTAAAAATATAATGTGTCAATTGCCCCAAAATACCAACCAACCAACCAACCAACCAACCAACCAACCAACCAACCAACCAACCAACCAACCAACCAACCAACCAACCAACCAACCAACCAACCAACCAACCAACCAACCAACCAACCAACCAACCAACCAACCAACCAACCAACCAACCAACCAACCAACCAACCAACCAACCAACCAACCAACCAACCAACCAACCAAAATACCCTAGGACAAAATACCCTCAGACAATTTACCCTAGGACAAAATACCCTCAGACAATTTACCCTAGGACAAAATACCCTTGGATAATTTACCCTAGGACAAAATACCCTTGGACAATTAACCCTAGGACAAAATACCCTTGGACAAAATACCCTAGGACAAAATACCCTTGGACAAAATACCCTTGGAAAAAATACCCTAGGACAAAATACCCTCAGATAAAATACCCTCAGACAAAATACCCATGGACAAAATACCCTTGGACGAAATACCCTTGGACAAAATACCCTTAGACGAAATACTCTTGGACAGAATACCCTCAGACAATTTACCATGTATTATAATATATAACAGCATCTTAGGTATTTCGTAGAATGATAAAAATTATACCTATATCATGCAAACATTTTGCACACATGCAGTACAGTATTAATATTATTATTATTAAAGGGACAGGGTACAATAATTTTCATGTTGCATAAAAAGTTTCCTATTGATATAATAAAATTAAAAATATAATGTGTCAATTGCCCCAAAATACCAACCAACCAACCAACCAACCAACCAACCAACCAACCAACCAACCAACCAACCAACCAACCAACCAACCAACCAACCAACCAACCAACCAACCAACCAACCAACCAACCAACCAACCAACCAACCAACCAACCAACCAACCAACCAACCAACCAACCAACCAACCAACCAACCAACCAACCAACCAACCAACCAACCAACCAACCAACCAACCAACCAACCAACCAACCAACCAACCAAAATACCCTAGGACAAAATACCCTCAGACAATTTACCCTAGGACAAAATACCCTCAGACAATTTACCCTAGGACAAAATACCCTTGGATAATTTACCCTAGGACAAAATACCCTTGGACAATTAACCCTAGGACAAAATACCCTTGGACAAAATACCCTAGGACAAAATACCCTTGGACAAAATACCCTTGGAAAAAATACCCTAGGACAAAATACCCTCAGATAAAATACCCTCAGACAAAATACCCATGGACAAAATACCCTTGGACGAAATACCCTTGGACAAAATACCCTTAGACGAAATACTCTTGGACAGAATACCCTCAGACAATTTACCATGTATTATAATATATAACAGCATCTTAGGTATTTCGTAGAATGATAAAAATTATACCTATATCATGCAAACATTTTGCACACATGCAGTACAGTATTAATATTATTATTATTAAAGGGACAGGGTACAATAATTTTCATGTTGCATAAAAAGTTTCCTATTGATATAATAAAATTAAAAATATAATGTGTCAATTGCCCCAAAATACCAACCAACCAACCAACCAACCAACCAACCAACCAACCAACCAACCAACCAACCAACCAACCAACCAACCAACCAACCAACCAACCAACCAACCAACCAACCAACCAACCAACCAACCAACCAACCAACCAAAATACCCTAGGACAAAATACCCTCAGACAATTTACCCTAGGACAAAATACCCTTGGATAATTTACCCTAGGACAAAATACCCTTGGACAATTAACCCTAGGACAAAATACCCTTGGACAAAATACCCTAGGACAAAATACCCTTGGACAAAATACCCTTGGACAAAATACCCTAGGACAAAATACCCTTGGACAAAATACCCTCAGATAAAATACCCTCAGACAAAATACCCATGGACAAAATACCCTTGGACGAAATACCCTTGGACAAAATACCCTTAGACGAAATACTCTTGGACAGAATACCCTCAGACAATTTACCATGTATTATAATATATAACAGCATCTTAGGTATTTCGTAGAATGATAAAAATTATACCTATATCATGCAAACATTTTGCACACATGCAGTACAGTATTAATATTATTATTATTAAAGGGACAGGGTACAATAATTTTCATGTTGCATAAAAAGTTTCCTATTGATATAATAAAATTAAAAATATAATGTGTCAATTGCCCCAAAATACCAACCAACCAACCAACCAACCAACCAACCAACCAACCAACCAACCAACCAACCAACCAACCAACCAACCAACCAACCAACCAACCAACCAACCAACCAACCAACCAACCAACCAACCAACCAACCAACCAACCAACCAACCAACCAACCAACCAACCAACCAACCAACCAACCAACCAACCAACCAACCAAAATACCCTCAGACAATTTACCCTAGGACAAAATACCCTCAGACAATTTACCCTAGGACAAAATACCCTTGGATAATTTACCCTAGGACAAAATACCCTTGGACAATTAACCCTAGGACAAAATACCCTTGGACAAAATACCCTAGGACAAAATACCCTTGGACAAAATACCCTTGGACAAAATACCCTAGGACAAAATACCCTTGGACAAAATACCCTCAGATAAAATACCCTCAGACAAAATACCCATGGACAAAATACCCTTGGACGAAATACCCTTGGACAAAATACCCTTAGACGAAATACTCTTGGACAGAATACCCTCAGACAATTTACCATGTATTATAATATATAACAGCATCTTAGGTATTTCGTAGAATGATAAAAATTATACCTATATCATGCAAACATTTTGCACACATGCAGTACAGTATTAATATTATTATTATTAAAGGGACAGGGTACAATAATTTTCATGTTGCATAAAAAGTTTCCTATTGATATAATAAAATTAAAAATATAATGTGTCAATTGCCCCAAAATACCAATCAACCAACCAACCAACCAACCAACCAACCAACCAACCAACCAACCAACCAACCAACCAACCAACCAACCAACCAACCAACCAACCAACCAACCAACCAACCAACCAACCAACCAACCAACCAACCAACCAACCAACCAACCAACCAACCAACCAACCAACCAACCAACCAACCAACCAACCAACCAACCAACCAACCAACCAACCAACCAACCAACCAACCAACCAACCAACCAACCAACCAACCAACCAACCAACCAACCAACCAACCAACCAACCAACCAACCAACCAACCAACCAACCAAAATACCCTAGGACAAAATACCCTCAGACAATTTACCCTAGGACAAAATACCCTTGGATAATTTACCCTAGGACAAAATACCCTTGGACAATTAACCCTAGGACAAAATACCCTTGGACAAAATACCCTAAAACAAAATACCCTTGGACAAAATACCCTTGGACAAAATACCCTAGGACAAAATACCCTTGGACAAAATACCCTCAGACAAAATACCCATGGACAAAATACCCTTGGACAAAATACCCTTAGACGAAATACTCTTGGACAGAATACCCTCAGACAATTTACCATGTATTATAATATATAACAGCATCTTAGGTATTTCGTAGAATGATAAAAATTATACCTATATCATGCAAACATTTTGCACACATGCAGTACAGTATTAATATTATTATTATTAAAGGGACAGGGTACAATAATTTTCATGTTGCATAAAAAGTTTCCTATTGATATAATAAAATTAAAAATATAATGTGTCAATTGCCCCAAAATACCAACCAACCAACCAACCAACCAACCAACCAACCAACCAACCAACCAACCAACCAACCAACCAACCAACCAACCAACCAACCAACCAACCAACCAACCAACCAACCAACCAACCAACCAACCAACCAACCAACCAACCAACCAACCAACCAACCAACCAACCAACCAACCAACCAACCAACCAACCAACCAACCAACCAACCAACCAACCAACCAACCAACCAACCAACCAACCAACCAAAATACCCTAGGACAAAATACCCTCAGACAATTTACCCTAGGACAAAATACCCTCAGACAATTTACCCTAGGACAAAATACCCTTGGATAATTTACCCTAGGACAAAATACCCTTGGACAATTAACCCTAGGACAAAATACCCTTGGACAAAATACCCTAGGACAAAATACCCTTGGACAAAATACCCTTGGAAAAAATACCCTAGGACAAAATACCCTCAGATAAAATACCCTCAGACAAAATACCCATGGACAAAATACCCTTGGACGAAATACCCTTGGACAAAATACCCTTAGACGAAATACTCTTGGACAGAATACCCTCAGACAATTTACCATGTATTATAATATATAACAGCATCTTAGGTATTTCGTAGAATGATAAAAATTATACCTATATCATGCAAACATTTTGCACACATGCAGTACAGTATTAATATTATTATTATTAAAGGGACAGGGTACAATAATTTTCATGTTGCATAAAAAGTTTCCTATTGATATAATAAAATTAAAAATATAATGTGTCAATTGCCCCAAAATACCAACCAACCAACCAACCAACCAACCAACCAACCAACCAACCAACCAACCAACCAACCAACCAACCAACCAACCAACCAACCAACCAACCAACCAACCAACCAACCAACCAACCAACCAACCAACCAACCAACCAACCAACCAACCAACCAACCAACCAACCAACCAACCAACCAACCAACCAACCAACCAACCAACCAACCAACCAACCAACCAACCAAAATACCCTAGGACAAAATACCCTCAGACAATTTACCCTAGGACAAAATACCCTTGGATAATTTACCCTAGGACAAAATACCCTTGGACAATTAACCCTAGGACAAAATACCCTTGGACAAAATACCCTAGGACAAAATACCCTTGGACAAAATACCCTTGGACAAAATACCCTAGGACAAAATACCCTTGGACAAAATACCCTCAGATAAAATACCCTCAGACAAAATACCCATGGACAAAATACCCTTGGACGAAATACCCTTGGACAAAATACCCTTAGACGAAATACTCTTGGACAGAATACCCTCAGACAATTTACCATGTATTATAATATATAACAGCATCTTAGGTATTTCGTAGAATGATAAAAATTATACCTATATCATGCAAACATTTTGCACACATGCAGTACAGTATTAATATTATTATTATTAAAGGGACAGGGTACAATAATTTTCATGTTGCATAAAAAGTTTCCTATTGATATAATAAAATTAAAAATATAATGTGTCAATTGCCCCAAAATACCAACCAACCAACCAACCAACCAACCAACCAACCAACCAACCAACCAACCAACCAACCAACCAACCAACCAACCAACCAACCAACCAACCAACCAACCAACCAACCAACCAACCAACCAACCAACCAACCAACCAACCAACCAACCAACCAACCAACCAACCAACCAACCAACCAACCAACCAACCAACCAACCAACCAACCAAAATACCTTCAGACAATTTACCCTAGGACAAAATACCCTCAGACAATTTACCCTAGGACAAAATACCCTTGGATAATTTACCCTAGGACAAAATACCCTTGGACAATTAACCCTAGGACAAAATACCCTTGGACAAAATACCCTAGGACAAAATACCCTTGGACAAAATACCCTTGGACAAAATACCCTAGGACAAAATACCCTTGGACAAAATACCCTCAGATAAAATACCCTCAGACAAAATACCCATGGACAAAATACCCTTGGACGAAATACCCTTGGACAAAATACCCTTAGACGAAATACTCTTGGACAGAATACCCTCAGACAATTTACCATGTATTATAATATATAACAGCATCTTAGGTATTTCGTAGAATGATAAAAATTATACCTATATCATGCAAACATTTTGCACACATGCAGTACAGTATTAATATTATTATTATTAAAGGGACAGGGTACAATAATTTTCATGTTGCATAAAAAGTTTCCTATTGATATAATAAAATTAAAAATATAATGTGTCAATTGCCCCAAAATACCAACCAACCAACCAACCAACCAACCAACCAACCAACCAACCAACCAACCAACCAACCAACCAAAATACCCTAGGACAAAATACCCTCAGACAATTTACCCTAGGACAAAATACCCTTGGATAATTTACCCTAGGACAAAATACCCTTGGACAATTAACCCTAGGACAAAATACCCTTGGACAAAATACCCTAGGACAAAATACCCTTGGACAAAATACCCTTGGACAAAATACCCTAGGACAAAATACCCTTGGACAAAATACCCTCAGATAAAATACCCTCAGACAAAATACCCATGGACAAAATACCCTTGGACGAAATACCCTTGGACAAAATACCCTTAGACGAAATACTCTTGGACAGAATACCCTCAGACAATTTACCATGTATTATAATATATAACAGCATCTTAGGTATTTCGTAGAATGATAAAAATTATACCTATATCATGCAAACATTTTGCACACATGCAGTACAGTATTAATATTATTATTATTAAAGGGACAGGGTACAATAATTTTCATGTTGCATAAAAAGTTTCCTATTGATATAATAAAATTAAAAATATAATGTGTCAATTGCCCCAAAATACCAACCAACCAACCAACCAACCAACCAACCAACCAACCAACCAACCAACCAACCAACCAACCAACCAACCAACCAACCAACCAACCAACCAACCAACCAACCAACCAACCAACCAACCAACCAACCAACCAACCAACCAACCAACCAACCAACCAACCAACCAACCAACCAACCAACCAACCAACCAAAATACCCTCAGACAATTTACCCTAGGACAAAATACCCTCAGACAATTTACCCTAGGACAAAATACCCTTGGATAATTTACCCTAGGACAAAATACCCTTGGACAATTAACCCTAGGACAAAATACCCTTGGACAAAATACCCTAGGACAAAATACCCTTGGACAAAATACCCTTGGACAAAATACCCTAGGACAAAATACCCTTGGACAAAATACCCTCAGATAAAATACCCTCAGACAAAATACCCATGGACAAAATACCCTTGGACGAAATACCCTTGGACAAAATACCCTTAGACGAAATACTCTTGGACAGAATACCCTCAGACAATTTACCATGTATTATAATATATAACAGCATCTTAGGTATTTCGTAGAATGATAAAAATTATACCTATATCATGCAAACATTTTGCACACATGCAGTACAGTATTAATATTATTATTATTAAAGGGACAGGGTACAATAATTTTCATGTTGCATAAAAAGTTTCCTATTGATATAATAAAATTAAAAATATAATGTGTCAATTGCCCCAAAATACCAATCAACCAACCAACCAACCAACCAACCAACCAACCAACCAACCAACCAACCAACCAACCAACCAACCAACCAACCAACCAACCAACCAACCAACCAACCAACCAACCAACCAACCAACCAACCAACCAACCAACCAACCAACCAACCAACCAACCAACCAACCAACCAACCAACCAACCAACCAACCAACCAACCAACCAACCAACCAACCAACCAACCAACCAACCAACCAACCAACCAACCAACCAACCAACCAACCAACCAACCAACCAACCAACCAACCAACCAACCAACCAACCAACCAACAATACCCTAGGACAAAATACCCTCAGACAATTTACCCTAGGACAAAATACCCTTGGATAATTTACCCTAGGACAAAATACCCTTGGACAATTAACCCTAGGACAAAATACCCTTGGACAAAATACCCTAAAACAAAATACCCTTGGACAAAATACCCTTGGACAAAATACCCTAGGACAAAATACCCTTGGACAAAATACCCTCAGACAAAATACCCATGGACAAAATACCCTTGGACAAAATACCCTTAGACGAAATACTCTTGGACAGAATACCCTCAGACAATTTACCATGTATTATAATATATAACAGCATCTTAGGTATTTCGTAGAATGATAAAAATTATACCTATATCATGCAAACATTTTGCACACATGCAGTACAGTATTAATATTATTATTATTAAAGGGAC